>RJWH01006823.1:0-48582 GCA_004363575.1 Solenodon paradoxus
TTACACATGTGCGGCCTGGGCTGGGTGTGCGCCTTCCTATCACTTTTCAAATCTCACCAGTAAGATTTCAAACTGTGGCAGACACCTTTTGAGGACCATGTGTCTCACGACCCTTCCTTTTAAACTTTCATTTAATTGTGAACATTTTCAAATGTACCCAGACATGGTAGGGAAAGGAATCCTTATGCACCTGTCCGTCAGCATTGATAATTATCAATGTATTTCAGTTCTATTCACCTCTTCCTGTGTTTTTTTTTAAAAAAAAAAAAAACGTCTTTAAAGGAAGGTGCAGGAATGAAAGCCAGCAGAGGTAAGCAGGCAGGAAGAGAGCGGGGAGGAAGAAGCATTTATTAGTTGTTCACCTTGGTTGTTGCCCCCGGCCCCAGGTCTTGAACTGGTGACCTTGGGATGTATGTGGACTACACCTGGTGAACTAAACTACTAGGCCACCAGGGCGTGCCTTTTTGTTGTTTTTGAAAGGAGAAGTTCAGGCAGGAATGAAGGTGAGTAAACAGGAAGATGGCTGTGAAAGAAGCATCTTTATTTTATTTTTATTTAGTCGAACCCAGGAGTGTGTGGCCTGTGCTCCTTCAGAGATGATTGACCTAACCACTGCTCCACCAGGGTGTGCCTTTTTTTCTTTTTCTTTTTAAATGAAAAATGAATCTCCTAAAATTGTTTTTCCACTGCCAAGCAAGATGTACATTTCTTTGAACTGATACCCCCCCGGTCTCGTACTACTTTGTGGGCCTATATGTGAGTTCAAAAGCACTTTGAATGTGAGCTGCAGCAAAAATGGGGTGTGAAGAGAATCTGAGATCCTGGCTGAGTATATTTTTTGAAAACAGAGTGACCACAAGAGTGGACCCCAAGCCTGGAAGATCAGGGTGTCCCTCCGTCGGTGCTGTCGATGGGCTGGGCGGGAAAGGGTCTGCTGGTGGCAGGCCGCCAGCGCAGGGCCCGCACCCCCACGCTTCAGGCGGGATCCTCCTGCCAGCTCGGCCGCTCCAGGGCCTGACATACCTGCGTGTGCACTCCTGGCCCCGGGCTGGGAAGCTGGGTCTGGACACACACTGGCTGGGTGTCCTCAGGTGTGTGCACAAGGCTCCTGGCAGGATGGTATGAAACCCCAGGGGGTTTGGGGGGAAAGAGAAGGGTCCTGGGCAGGACCTCTCCCACTCATAAAAGCGTATGTGCACGCTCAGGGGACGGGACCACATTTGTTGAACTTCAAACTGAAAAGAGTTGGGTGCAGGCTCCGAGTATGGGGCTTGGATCCCACAGGGGTGCGGTAGGGCGTGGGGGCCCCACCTCTGGGGCGCTCTGTGGGCCCAGACTCCCTCTTGCCTCCCTACGGGACTGGCTCAGCCTTGCCAGCTGAGGATGGCGAATGTGTTCTGGATTTTTCCTTCCTCTGGTAGCCCTGCGTGAACCGCCCAGCACAGACTTGGCCTGCGGTGGAGCCCCTGAGGCTCCCTGGCAGGGCGACTGTGTGAGGGCCAGCCTCTTGAGGATGGTTCATTGGAAACCTTTCAAAAGACACACATCCTTGATCTAGAGATTAACCTCAGGAAGTATTCACACGTCCTGAGCCCACTTTGCTGAGATGTTCATCGGGAGCTGTTTGAATGCTGAGCTGGTTAAATAAACTTTCCTTCAACCGGAGAAGAATAGCTAATGTTTATAGAACACTTACCACCCACCAGGCTTATCTCATCCTCACCAGGAGGCAGGCACTAGTCATCCCCATTTTACACCGGGGAAACTGAGGCCTGGGGCGGCGTAAAACGTGCACGAGGCTCCACCGCTGGTTAGTGGGGAGGCCACAGAGAACGCTCCCTCAGTGGCTCGCTCTTAGAAAACGGAGCATTCACTCTGGGAATAAGGAGGACCAGCTCTGGCTGCTGTCGCTGCTGATGTTAAGTTTCAGAGATGCATGGGGTGGGCGCCAGCGCTGTGACAGTGGCGCTGGCTCCTGGGCCCTGATGTGGTGGCCGCCAGCCTCGCGCCAGCACGGGAGGCTGCCTCTGCCGAGGATGTCCAGCACCTGAACTCAGCCTGGTGCCACTCACAGTGCTGAAGGAAGCGCGGGTTCCCGGCCCCCTGGGGACACACTCCAGATGTGAGTTATCAGACTGAGACAGGGTGGCTGTCACCCGAAGATCCTCCGTGGGGAGGGTTTCTGAGCGGTGTGCCGGGCGCTTACGGGAGGGTATCTTCCTGCCCCTTGGCTTGATCGGGGCAATGAGTGACCCTGCCAAGCAGAGTCAGAACCCCAGTGCTCAGCAAAGGGTCCCCACAGGCTGGAGAGGTCTGACAGGGTCCTGCATGCGTGTGACGTGTGGAGCTGTACTTGCAGAACTCGACATGCAGAAAATGAGTGTGGCAGGAGGAGGATATTTAGGGCGGGAGGCCAGCTGTTCCCAGCGGCCCAGAGAACCAGTTTGCGGGAGCATCCAAAGGAGGAATTCAGGAGTGCGAACCTAAGTTTTCCGCAGACTGTGGAGGCAGTGGAACATTCCAGGGAGGCCTCTGTACTATCAGGGGAGCTGGTGCTCGCATCTCTCCCTCACCCCTGCCCATTTTGGCCTCACCTCCTCTGCCAACACCCCCCAGCCCTGTCCGGCAGCCTCCCAGCCCTTCTCTCCAAGCCCATCAGCCCTGCATGTCTGCTCCTTGCTGAGGTCTGAGCTCATGGTCGGTGTAAACAAGTGATCAGAAATGATGCAGGTCCTTCCCTGAGTCCTGTAGAGCTGTGTGGGCCACGCTGATGGAGTAGCAGTTTGGTCCATCACCTTCAGCCGTGCACAATCACCACATCCCAGGGACCCATCCTAGGGCTGGGGCCTGGGGACAAAAAACAAGATGGACAATTAAATAAAAAAAAGTGCTTCTTCCTCCCTTTTTATCCTGCCTGCCTGCCCGCCTGCTCATCTTCATTCCTGCTGCACCTTTCCTTAAAAATACATACATACCTTATACGCATACACACTTACACACATACACACTCACACACTTAAAACATACATTTTAAACACACTTGCACACTTACACATACACACACTTACACACACGCATACACACATACACGCTTACACACATACATGAGTGCAGGGTCTCACAGAGCAGAACGTAGGGTGCAGAACAAGTGCTCTCCTACTTGGGGCGTTGATGTGCAATTGGGAGGTCGAGTGAGGAGAGGGAAGGGTCTTCCCAGGTGACATTCTGACTCAGGGCGGACTGGAACAGTGCAGCCGCCATCAAGAGCTAGAAAATGGCAGATTCAAGGTGAGCCTCACAGGACGGACAACCTCTTTTTCATGTGGTGTTAGTTGAGCTAGCTTTAACTCACTGTCTCTAAGCCTGTTTGTGTACACCACTCACCAAACACTGCCAGCAGGCCACACCCACCGCTGAATGGACAGCCTCTGATCTCTGCTGGGCAGCTGCCTTTCAGCCTCTTACTGTTGGTGGTCGTCATCTACCCAGAAAAAGCAAACTGCTTCTAGAAAGTTCCAGAGGCTGCTTCCGACCCATCAGGTGTTTCCTCACCTGCCTTTCAGCAGGGGCAAGAAGACCTGAATTCTGGCTCCTTTGGCTGTTCCTTATCTTGGGGGAATTTAGTTAATCCCTCCAGCTCTCAGAATCTGAAATGATTTACAACCCAGATTTCCTTTCTTACTCTAAGATTTCATGTTCTTTTTAAAAAACAGCTTAATCACTAAGCATAAGTCATAAGCAGCACCCCTACCGCACACACCTAGTTCTAACTATAAACTACCCAGAAATTTGAATCTCAGGACAGAGGATCTGGCAAATCTGTACAAATCTAAGATGGGTCAGATGTAAGGCAGAGCTAAACCTAGGAATCTGATGCCCTACACTTTTTGTTGGACGCTTGGGAATTAATGAAAACACCTGGGTTATCTTTCCTTTGTTCCCCTCTTTCCGATAACCATTGGGAAAAAACTAAAGCAGTAGCAATTGAAGCTTAAACTAGGAATGCAAAGGAATTTACTAAAAGATGTAAACTATGCTAATTCAGCATTTGGCAGGTTCGTGTTAACTCATATCCATTGATGGTCTTAAAAGCTGCCTTTCATCACCTTTTGAGCACTCTGGCTGGTTGGGGAGTTTGTGTGTCTGGGAGCCTGTTCTGGTTTTATCTGGTTTAAATGACCCGCTGCTTGAACTCAGCTCCACGGTGAATCTTGTACAAGCCTGATTAACAGTGAAAGTTGGGAAGACTCTTTCAGCAGAGGGGATGGTTCTTTGCAGCTCCGGCTGCCCGGTGAAGCCAAACTAAGGTCCGGTGGGGCCAGCTGGATCCTGCCGGCGGGGAGTAGAGCGGGCTGTCAGTCTGTCATGTGGTGGCTGCCTGCCCGGTGCTGGGAGAGCAATGGCGCTTGCAGTACAGCCGGTTTCAACAACAGGCTTTTGTTTTGGGTTAAAGACTGAGTGAAGAGAGAAAATGGAAAACTGAGCGCTAGAACCAACTCGATTACCCAGGCCTGAGCCAGACCCTGTGGCAAGGACCCTCGACCTAGTGCTCTCTGCTTCTCTTCACCTGGGCCTCCGGGAGAGGGGCGGGGCCAGTGGGCCAGGGGCGGGGCCAGTGGGTGAGGGGTGGTGCCTGTGGGCCAGGGGCGGGGCCTGTGGGTGAGGGGTGGTGCCTGTGGGCCAGGGGCGGGGCCTGTGGGTGAGGGGTGGTGCCTGTGGGCCAGGGGCGGGGCCTGTGGACCAGGAGGGGAGGAGCCAGAGGCAGGAGTACAGGAGTCTATGGACCAAACATACTGTTTTTTGTGTTAGCATTTTTTAATTTAAACTTGCTCTGTATTGAAAGGGAAGACAGATGATTTCCATTAGGAAATTACTGACACGTTTCCTGGGGCTTGCGGTGGGAACATTGGGAGGTGTGCGGGATGGGGATAGGGGCCTCCAGCGGGGGCTGCACTCCCATCCCTCCTCCCCTTGCTGTCTGAGGTGTGACTGTGAGTCTGAACCTGCCCAGAGGGGTCGCTGTTTCCCCACTCACAGAAAGTCCCCATCTAGGCTGGAGGCTGCCCTGGAAACTGCCCTGGAAAAGGCCTTTGTCGAACTTGCGGGGTAGTAATAACTTTTTTAATCCAACGTGAAGCTTACTCCTGCCACGTAGGGACATACTGCTTATGAAGTGAGAAATCAGAGAAACACCTTGCTGCTTGGGAATAGCTGCAGGCTCCTGAGTGTGCGTCTTATTTCCCCCGGACCCTTCCTCTGCAGGTTTCTGGTTCAGTTCGCTGTTTGGAAAATTACGGAACTTGGGACGTTGCCGACTGCTGGGGCCGGGCGCCAGGTCGGTGGCAGTGCGCACCACGTGAATGAATAAGGGAACAAATGAATGAACAAATGCATGAGCTGGCCTCTTTTCAGGCTCTGCATATAAAAGTGGGCAGCTTTCCCATACCTCCCCCGAGTCAGTTAGAGTGTGCAGCAGGGAAGAAATTCCCACTGCCAGTTCACAAGTGTTTCTGGAAATAAACATTATAACCTATGTAAGGCCTAAGGGAAGAAGCTGTAAAACTTCACTGAAGCACCAAACTCAGGGAAAGGTGCGTTGTATTCCTGGGACAGGAACGTCGGCCTTGTAAGGGTAGCTCAGTGGCTCAGCAAACGCAAGTATCTGAGTGAAATCTAAATTCCAGTCAACAGGAGTTTGATATAAAACATGATGGGCTGGTTGTACACTGTATCTGGGGGTCCCCCACATGTAAACCTCTTCTTCCCTTAATCCTCCCATTTTCAGTACTGGTGGCCAGTATGTATGGGCAGATACCCAGGCAGAAACCTGGGAGCTGTCCTGTCCCGCTCTTCTCAGCCCTGCCAGCCCCAGCGGGTCCTGAAACCCTCCTCCACAATCTGCCCAAACCCCACTGTTCCTGCAGCTGCAGCCCCACTCACTGGGACTGGCAGCTGCCTCCTAACTAGTCCTGGGGCGCCCCCTGACCCCCACAGCGGCCGGAGCCAGGCCTGTGTCTGGCTCTTCCTCCAGCCTCATCTCCCACTGTCTTCTGGGCGCACCCCCCAATACCCCTGCATTGTGTGCTGTGCATCCTGAGAAAGCGGCTTCAGGAGCAGGCGTTGCGGGTTCCATGGTGCCTCCCAAAAAGACATTCAAGGCGGAACCCCTGATAACTGAACGTGGCCTAACTTGGACACAGTGTTTTTGTCACTGTAATTGTGATGTAAATTAAAGTGAGGTCACACCCTGGTAGGGGGACATTGTGCAATAGGACTGGTGTCCTGATAAGAAGAGACAGACACAGAGAGGAGACTGTCATGTGGGGACACAGCCACATGAAGACAGAGGCTGAGTGGAGTGATGCTGCCACCAGCCTGGGAACGCCAGGAGCTGGGGCCTGGGGCCACCAGGAACCGCAGGAGGCCAGGAACACCCCCTCCCCAGCCTTTAGAGGGAGCATGAGCCTGGCATCTTGACCTAAGACCATGACCCCCAGGCCTGCGAGAGACGGGACTGCAGTGCTGTCAAGCCCCCATGTGTATGTCACTGGCAACCCCAGGAAGCCAGCACGGAGGGGCCTTCTTGCTTGTTGCTCATGACTGTGGCTTCATGTGACCCCTGGGAGGGTTGAGGAATGGCTACCGTTGCCAAGAGATTGGAAACTCTCAGGACAGACTGGCCCTCAGTGCAGTACTAATCCTCCACAGTGGCCTACGGCGCTGGGGTCAGCGGGCAGAGAAGACCCGGGAAATAGCAGTCTGGTTTCTGTGACGGTGAAGATTTAAATCCACTGGGGGAAGGGTGGTGCTCAGTCAGTGGTCTGGTCATTGACTTGGCAGAGTCTAATATTCAGCCAGGGGTTCAGGCCAGGCGCCCCGGCTGGGCCGGGCAGGAGGAGACGGGAACGCTGGCTTGGCCGCAGGACCGGCCAGCTGGCCTCTTCTGTGGGGGAGCGTGGTTTCTGCAGCAGTGCCTGCCTCTGCCTGCTCAGACTGCCCTCTGTCCATCTGGTGCTAGTTTCTCCGCCCACTTAAAGCCTCACCCCACCGAAACCACAAACTCCCAGGTCTAGAATCGGGGACATGCCAGAGGCATGCCAGCGACGAGAATTGTTCCACCGAAGGGTGCTCAAGACGGCATCCCCATCTCTGTAATTCACGGGGTGTCTTGCCTGTCCAGAATTTTCCAATCAGGTCATTTTTACCATCAGTGGTATTATCTAGTAACCTAGTTGGAGTTTACCTTTATAGGGTCCCCTGGGAACCAGAACTGGAGAGTTAGAACAAATGTCAAATTCTCATACAGTGGCCCACCTTGGTGGAGTAGCGGTTTGGCCGGCCACCTTAGGCCAGCGCAGCCCACGCACATCCCAAGGACCCGGGGTTGTGTCCTGGGGCTGGGGGCGCAACCAGGGTGAGCAATTAGAGTGCTTCTTCCTCCTTTCTCTTCCTGCCTGCCTGCCTCCTCTCCTTCATTTTTCATTCCTGTCTGCACCTTTCCTGTAAAAAAAAAAAAGGAAAGAAGTCGTCCTCGGCCGCACCCCTCCTCCACCACACCCCTCCACCGCACCGCTCTTCCCACTCTGTCTCCTGGGTGAAGGGTCTTCACAGTGCTGTCCCTGCTCTTTTTCTCTGTGAAAACAAAACAAAACAAAACAGAAAAACAAGAGGGAACCAGAGGCCACACTGGAGACAGAGTAAAACCACCTTTGATTTATTTGTTGGCCAAGGAACAGAGTGGGGCGCGCACTGAAGCCCCTGTCCCGGGAGCAGGGAGAGCACTTTTGTAGGTGTCTGAGGGGGTCCCGCATTTCCTGGGGGCTGGACGCACCGCACCGTCATGCCTGCCTCCCCACGCTGCACGGCTCGTTATCCTGCCGGCCGCCCCCCGGGTGTCACAACGCTCCAGGCCTGATGAGGTTCTCGTGCGAGCTCTGTCTCCATCCCGGTTTTAACTGGTTCCGAGCAGTCCCTTGGGTCGTCCGCAGGGCTGTAGTGTATTCCCTGGGGGTCCTGCAGTCTCCCAGGTAAGCAGAGCTGAGCCGTGTTGCCAGGTTAAACCCCTGGCACGCACAGGAGTCACGCCCCCCGCCGCCAGTCTCCCTGACCCGTTCCCGCAGGGAACTCGCCACCCCCGAAGCCCTTGTCAGGTCCACAGAGACCACCGGGCCGGACTCCACGCAGACCTGTCCACCCTCCCCACACCGGGCGCAGCAAAGGCGGACGCACCACATACCATGGCCCACGTGTGTGGGCACACGCGTGTGTGCAGTAGGCTGCTTTGCCAGGGCGCAGGCCTGTGGGGGTTGAGGGGGGACTGGGAGGGGCTTTCAGGTGGAAGACAGGCAGGCAGGAAGAAGAGAGGAGGAAGTATCCAGAACCTGACGGGCCAGTTGGGGCAGAAGGCCAGTTAGACGGAGCAGCTGGAGAAGTGATGGAGTGGGACCTCGGTCACGGCGCGCGGGAAGCCAGCTGGAGGGCTTGGTGTGTGCGGGGCAGCCTGGCCGGGGGCCGGGCCTGAGCACGGCCGGCAGCCCTGCTCCCATGTCTGAAGAGGACAGTATGCCTCATTCTCGGTCTCTGTTTGTGGGCTGCGGCCCTCAGCTGACCCCACGTGCCGGTGCTGGGGTGTGAGGAGCTTCAAGCAGGACTGTATTTCCCACCCTACCGCCTGCCTCTCCATATGCCACTGTGTTCCTATTTCCTAAAAGCCTGGATTCCTTTTAAGGGGAAAAACCTTGACTCCAAAGACTTGTCTGAGGAGCCTACTCCACCTCCGGCCTGGTCAGCTCAGCCACTGCTGGCCTTGTGCGGAGGAGCCTGAGCACCCCCGACCCCATGCATGGACACAGCTCTCCTTGGTCTCGCCCAGCAGCAGGAGGTGACACGTCCTCTCATTTTCTCTGGCTGTGTGGTGCTTTCTGCAGCTGTGTTGGGGCCAGCTGATGGGTCCCTGATGTCCCCCGCCCACCAGATTTGTGTGGCCCCGACCTTCTGGAGGCAGCAGGGAGGCCTCCCAGCCCGTGTGGCCCAGTTGGCAAGGCAAAGGTCTTGACTTTAGAGCTTCTGTTTCAGACTGCTGTTTTGATTTCCACTTTGCTTAGCAACCCTCCTGCCGCCTCCAACGCCCTAGAAAACCATTGTCTCCTGCAGGGCTCCAGCCCCAGCTGATAAAGTGCATGGACCGCCCGGCCAGGCCCAGCTGAGCTCCGGTTAGCACATGACGGAGACCTTGGCCGTGATCTGGACGATCCTTCCCCTGGGGACCTGAAGTGCAGACAGGTTCACTGTCTGCAGAAGGTGGCTGCCAGCGTGCCCGTCTCTGGCCCCTCTGCGCGATTAAACTGACCTGCTTGGTTTCCTGACCTGCTGGCGGACTGCTGGAATGTCCCAGCGTCATGTTCTTGTGGAAAATGTTATGAAAGCAGGAAGTGTGGCGGGTGTTTGATAATTGATCCTGACTGGCTGCTGACCAGGTGCTCGGGCCCAACCTGGGCTTGAAGAAATAGAGCAGACAGGCCCTGGCTTCAGCGTGAGAACTGCCGCTCCCGCTGAGGCCCGGCTCGGGACCTGTCTAGAGCCCAGTCTGGGTCCGGTGGCTCTGCTTTGGGGCAAACCACTGCCTCTGCACAGGCCTCCAGGTGTGGCCTTTCCCTTCCACTCGCCTGGGCCCCCTGGACCCTGGTGGGCCATCTCCCCAACTTTCTCCCTCTCTCTGTAGCCATTCAGCTTCACGTCACAGGTGCTGTGCCCACCAGGAAGGTTTGCCAAACTTGGCCAAACCTCCTGACGACCAGCTGCTCCTGCCCTGCCCTTCAAGCCCAGGGCTCCCCTCTGGGTCATCCCCCAGCAGCCCGTGCGGGTCACATAGTGAAGAGCCCCTAGACGCATGGCAGGCTGCCAGTTGAGAAGTCTCCCAGGACCTAGAGTTGGCAGCTGAGTCTCCAGGTCCCTCACCGGACAGGCCTTTTGTTCCAAGGCTTGGTGGCCTATCCAGGGCTGTAGACCACTGTGCTCCCTCCTACCCGAGGCTTCTCCCAGAGGGACTATTTTGTCATCAACTCGTTGGTCACCAAGGAAACCAGACCAGGAAGTTACCCAGGGTCAAGCTCTGAGACAGCGTTGACCCCGCATCACGGGACGCTGCCCTCACCCTCTCCAGGGAGTTGCCTGCTTCTGGGGTCATTTGAGCTTCCTCCCATCAGTCCCTCTGTGCGGGATGCCCGCACTGCTGGTACCGTCAGTCCATGCTGATCTGTCTCAGGACCTGGGCCTGGGGTCCCGACACCTCTACTGAGGAGGGAAGCTGTGCTGCTCCCCCGCCTCCTGTAGACACCCTGTCACCTCCCACCTCACCTCTTCAGCTAATCCTGACCCCAGTTCCAGAGCTCTCTGACCCCGGGGAGGGGTCCTGTGACCCTGCCTCTGCACCGTCGGCCACCTACCCTCCTGAACCTCCTCCCATGGGCTTGGCCCTGCTCCTCACCTATTCCCATGGGAGGGGGAAGAAACACCTTTGAACATGGCGACAGCTCCAGGAAATGCAACCCCAGCGTGGAAGACAGGAATATTCTATTTTTGAGACATTAAGTAGGAAGGACAGAAGTTGCGAATGGGCAGAAGCAGACAGTCTGCAGAGGTGCGCACCCACGCGGTGCTGGAAATAAATGTGGGTGGGTTGCCAACGCTGGGAGTCAGGGCTGATCTAGTTCTCTTGAAAACTGGGAGCTGGTGGGCGCTGGCTGGCCCCCTCCTTGGGCAGCTGGCTGAGGTGACATGACTTCCACTGCAGGGGTGGGGTTTGGGGGGGTCCTCTGGTCACTCGGCCCCTTTCAGCAGTTTCAGGCATTAGCGCCCTGCTGGGTGCGTGTGGACGTTTGATTCTGAGCTCCCTTGTCGGGGGGCAGATGAATTTTTCAGCCTCTACACCCCACTCAGGAAACAAGGTTGTTTGGGGCAAGCGGGAGCGATGGTGATTTTGGAACAGGCCTCCGGGAACGCTGGGGGGCAGTGAGAGCAGCAGGGGCCCTGCACCCTGGGGGTACACCTGTTCGTACCTTGGAAGGACATGGTATTGAGGGCAGAAAGAGGGCTTATTGGAGAGGGTCTGTGGGAAACAGTGTTCAAAGGGCTCCCTCCCTCACAGGTGAAAAGATGACCACATTTGTGGGTTCAGATGTGTCCCCCAAAAGATAATGTTTAAGTCCTAAAGTCCTCACTCCCAGTAGCTGGGAAGGTGACCCTATTTGGAATTACAGTCCTCACAGTTGTGACTGGTTGAGATGAGGTCATTCTGATAGTGTGAGCCCCAAATCCAGCCTGGTGCGTATCCCTAGAAGAATCGGGGACCCTGAGACTGCAGGGAAGAAGGCCGCGTGACGGGCAGAGGGGAGCAGTCAGCACTGGAAGCGGGGAGCGTCCTCCCGGAGCCCCACGTGGCAGGGCTGTGGACACCATGCTCTCGACATGAGGCCGCCAGACTGGACGGTGCTTTGTGGTCGGACGCTCCCTGGTTTGTTTCCTGCTCCCTGTGTGTTGCAGAAACAGCTGCTTCTCCCAAAGACAGTCCCGCCCACTGAGGCCACGACTTGCAGGGAGTGTCCCCATGACATGTCAGGGTGAGGAGGGTGGCTCTGGGGAGTGGAAACTCGCAGGAGTCCATGGGGAGGTGGCCTGGGTTTGTACTGGTCTGTGTGTTCCGTCTGAGGACGAAAAAAAATTTTTTTTGAAGGAAATGTGCAGGCAGGAGTGAAGGCGAGTAGACAGGCAGCAAGAGAGAGGAGGAGGAAGTATCTTTTTATTTTTATTTTTATTTAGTTGTTCACACTCATTGTTTTCCTCCGGACCCGGGACTTGAACCCAGGGGTGTGTGGTCTGCACTCCTTTGGAGACGGTTAATCTGACTGCTGCTCTACCAGGGTGCCCCGGACAGTGTCTTTTTAGTTTGTGGGTTTTAACTTTGCCTAGTGATGGAGACATGAGACATCAGTACCCAGCAAGGCAGAGGGTCCTGCGTCTCCCCAGCTTCTTGGCCCTGGACATGGGGACGGGGGCCATACCAACCCGTCCCAGGTTCCTGGTGTTTTGTTTTCTTTGTCGGGATCCTGCAGAAACGCCTCCTTATTTCATGGTCAGAGTGAGAGCAGGCTGTGCTGAAGCTGCGGGCCAGCGGGGGCTCCGTGACGCTCTCGCTCCATGTCACGTGTCAGGAGTCTCTGGCGCGGTCGTCTTGTCTGCTAGAAGAGGGCCTGTGGACCAGACGCCACCTTCGGCCGTTTGCGAGGCCCGCAGGTGGGACACTCTCCTCTGTGCGAGGTCAGGATTTCTCCAGCATACCTGCTGGACGGCTGGCAGGTCCGTTTTCCCGGCTCCGGGGCATGTGGCAGCTCCGGGCTTGGGCTCATGGCCTCGGAGCAGAGTGCGTTTGTCTCTGCTGGCAGCAGAGGGGACGGAGCGGATGCCTCCTCCCGGCCCCTCAGCAGGCCGGCACAGGAGACCCTCGGCTGCAGGAGTGGGCTGCATCCGTCTGCGCCCCGACGCTGCTACAACACACGCCCCTGCCTGAGCAGACTAGTTTGGGGTGGTGAGTGGCAGGTTCTGGTGGAGACCCCGGCGCCTGCCCCTGCCCTCCCGGACAGCAGGCCCGTGCCGGCCGCGGGTGAGGACGGTGCTGCCAGGGCTGCCAGGGGGCCGGGGCTGGGAAGAGCTTGGGAAAGGAAGGCTGAGGTGCGCAGTGAGCACACGTCAGACTCTGCCGGGAAGTGCGGTCCGAAGGGCGGGGGCCTCCAGGGTTGGGGCATCAGGAGGGGCACCAACTGGACTGCTCTTAAAATGCTTGTCCAACACACAGGAAAGTGGGAAGAACTGAGACCCCAGAAACAGTTTCACATAATCAGTTCATCTATGACAAAGGAGCCAAGAACACAAGATGGAGAAAGTCTCTGCAGCAGACGGTGCTGCGACACTGGACAGCCCCGTGCAAAGGAGTGAATCTAGCCCCCTCAACACCGTCCACAAAGGTCACTCAGAATGGCCTAGAGACATGGATGGACGGCCAGGAGCCACAAAACACATGGAAGAAAAACAGGCGCTATGTTCCAGGACACCTGCCTTAGAGAAGTATTTGGGGACTCAACTCCAGCAACAAGGGAAACGAAAACAAAAATAAGCAAATAGAATCATATCCAATCAACAAAAAGAAGCCCGTCATCAGAATGAAGCAGCAGCCATTAACTGGGGGAAGATATTTGCATGTCATACATCTGACAAAGAATTAATCTCCAAGCTATATAATGAGCTCATTCCATTCAAGAAAACTGAAACAAGCCACCCAGTGAAAAAGAGATCTGAACACACGCTTCTCCAGAGAAGACATGCAGGTGCCAGCGGGCTCGTGAAAAGATGTCCCTCTTCTCCCGTTACCAGAGAAATGCAAGTAAAACGACAGTGAGATACCACCTCACACTTGTGAGAATGACCATTATCCAAAAGACTGGAAATGACAAACGTTGGTGAGGATGTGAAGAGAGGGGAGACCTTGTGCACTGTGGGTGGGCGTGCAAGTCGGTGTGACAGGTTTGGAAACTGTGTGGAGGTGCTTCAGGAAGTTAAGGATAGAACTGTTATGTGACCTGGCACTTCACTTCTACGTACCTATCCAAAGAATGTGAAGACACTGATTTGAAAAGATACACGCCTCCTGTGTTCATTGCAGTACTATTTGCTCAAGACAAGAAATGGAAATAACCTAGGTGTCTATTGACAGGAGAGTGGATTAAGATGTGGGCTCTATACACATTGGAATACTACTCAGCGCATGCGCTCTCTCTCTCTCGCTATGTATATGAACACACACACACACGATAAAATCCCTCCGTTTGTGACAACATGGATGGAGCTAGAGGGGATGATGCTCAGTGAAATAAGTCAGAAGGAGAAAAACAAACACAGGATGATTTCACTTCTGCAAAGCAATAAGCTGACGAAACAAACAAAAACTAAACCTTGGCGGTTGACAACAGGACCGGGGTTTCTGGAGGACGGGGCAGGGAGGGCAGTGAGGGGCTGGGGTCCAGCGGACTGTGCACTACTGGAAACTTGGTGGTGGGTGTGGGGTGTTATTATGCACTGATGAGCACAAACCTACACGTCTAGACGTATATTGTGCTCTAAATCCAAGTAACTGTTAAAATCAAAGTTAATCAGTTAAAAAGGAAAGCTTGGCCAAGCCTCGCCTTCAGCTGGACATCTGTAGGGGCAGGAGGCGAGGGCAGCCTGCCAGTCCCTGGCGTCTGCTCTTAGAGCTGGCAGTGAGGGCCCCAGTTCGCTGTCACTCTTCTCTTTAACGTTTCACTTTGGGCTCCTAGAGCCTAGTTGGAATCCCTGCATTCTGGGAGGAGCAGCAGGTCGAGCATTCCCACTGAAGCCCAGAGAGCTAGGCTCAGAAGGAATCAGCTGTGTTCCCCTCCCTGGTGACAGGCCAGCAGCTGCTCCTAGCTCAGGGTTCCTGTCCCCTACCCACCACTCACGGCAGAATTTGATGATTCATTCCCTGCCTGGGAAAAAAAGCATGTCTTATTTTCATAAACCAGAACTAAAACGTAGCATTTCCTTCATTAAGAAGGCAGGCAACAAAACACTGTAGAAATTACAGATAGAGGTGCGCCTGGTGGCTCAGGCGTAAAGTCTGCATCCCCGACTCTGGCACAGTCCACGTGCATCCCCAGGACCCAGGTTCTCACCCAGGGTCGGGAGAACCACCAAAAGGAACAACTGAATTAACTAAATGAATGCTTCTTCCTCCTTTTGATTCCTGCCTGCCTGCTCCCTTCCTCTTTAACCAACAACAAAAAGGAAATGACAGAAGTTACAGTAGAAATGACAGATACTTTCACATTCATTAGAATTGCTCTAGAGATAACCAAATAGCATTTGTCCTCATCACTCGTTGGAAATTAAGGTGGCTAGTAGACCCTCCCGGGATGTTGTTAGGAGCTAACCAGGTGCATCTATGACTATGTTATAAAACATGTTTAAATATGATTGGACTCCTAAAAAGCTCTTAGAAGTGCGTTGGCCAGATTCCAGCGGGATGGCGCCTCACAGCCCGCTTTAGCGTGTGTTGTGCTCACTTGTACAGAAACTTTTCTGAGCTGTAACTCGGTGCCCTCCCCACTGCGGCGTGACATTCAGGATGGTTTAGTGTACTCGGTTATGGGGCCATCGCCAGTCTAATCTCAGAACCTTCTCACCAACCCCCACGGAGCCCCAGCCCTGTTAGCAGCAGCTCCCGCACCCCTGGCCGCCGCGGATCTGCTGTGTCTCCCGAATGGCGTTTTGGGTGCTTCCTGTAGAGGGAATATGCTTGCGGTCTTTCTGGCTGGCTTCTCCATGACACACCTGCTCAGGACCCAGGTGCGTGTAGTGTGTTCTGTGCACTCAGACGCCATCCCGAGAAGGGAGCAAAGGCCTCTGCTGCTGCGGAGCCCAAACACGGTGGGAACACGGTGGTCATCGGCTCCCTGCTCTATGGCCCTTCTGCTGTCCGCTTTTCTTTCTCTGCTTTTGCATGAGACTGTGTCACCTTGGATGTGAAAGTAATGACTGGGGACCAGGGGCTCTTAGCTGCCCCATGTGTGAGCAGGTGCCTGGGGCAGCTGGGCACTCATCGGACAAAGCCTCTGGCAGACATGCTGAGGCAGGGCCTCCCGTCGGTTCGGATGCTCACCCCACGTCTGGGCACACGGACTGACTGTGCACCTGCCCTGACTGTGCACCTGCCCTGACCCAGCCCCGAGCTGGACCAGCCGGGACTGCCCTCACCCTCTCCAGCCCCCAGGAGCTGTCAGCTGCTGAGAGCAGCTTTTCGTGGGAAGGTCCACATCCCTGCAGCCTGCTGATTCGCTGCTCAGAAACCCTCCACAGATTCCTTGGGGCCGAGCTATTGTCTCTGCGTTTTCTTTTTCGAGTGGGTGGGGAGTCGGCGGGGAGGCTGCCTTGAATGAAGTCCAGTCCCGACTCAGCCGACGCTCCTGTGTTTCTCCCCCAGCTCCGGAGGAAAAGGAAGTCATCAGAGGCCAGTATGGGAAGCCCACCGATGCCTACGGCTGCTTGGGGGAGCTCAGGTTCAAATCCGGTAAGTGCCCAGCCTGGCAGCAGCTGCCAGACGCCCGTGCCAGCCGGCAGCGCAGTACCTCGCTGGGTAGCGCTGACACTGCAGGCTTAAGCTTTTATCCGAACCCAGATTTTGAATCTTTTGAATCTTGCTTGATTCCACTGAGCTTCCTCCTCCGTGTGGGGAGAGGTCGAGGTGAATCCTGCCCGGTTGACACCTATCTGTGTGTCCCTGCCCAGGTGTCAAGGAAGCTCACTATTTGCCCACAGGACCTAAGTTTTTCCGAAGTCCAGCCTGGGGGACGGGGGTTTTCCCTGGGGAGGTTGCTTGTATCTAGAAGGTGTGGCGAGGTGGGCAGCTGAAGGAGGGGTCGGGATGGGTGCTGGAGCCCAGGACGCCCCTGCCTGTGAACTTCAGGTTGGGCTGCCTGGACAGGATGCGTGAGAAAGGAGAGGAAAGTGCCAGCCTTCCATCAAACCTGGGTGTAAGCGGAGGAAGGACAGTGCCCTCCCACAGTGACCACCTAGTCTAACTTAAAAAGACAGAGCTTGTTGGCACAGGTGGGCCCTGGCTCTGTGTGAGACTCAGGGGACAAAGCCATCAACTGGGCCGCTGTCAGGGTCACAGCTTCCTAGCGAGGCTACCGCGTCCCCCTGGCTCCTGGGCTCTTGGCAGCCTGGTCCCTGTCTGTGTCCTCAGCCACCACTTCCTTCCTCTCTCCCAGCCATGTTTCTGTGGTCCCGCCTGGTCTGCAGGCACGTCCCTACGTGTGCCAAGGCCAGGGCACAGGTGGTATTCCTGATCTGGGTCCACGTGGTCAGAGTGGGCCTGGTGGGGAGGTGCCCAAATTCAGGCACGAAGATGACATCTCACACAGCAGCTGTTTGCGTCTACAGCAGGATTTCAAAGCCCACAGAACTGTTCTGCTGTCACTTCTGAGTCCCGTCCTTCAGGATGATTTCTCCTGAGTCATGGTGACTGTAGTGGTGCTTTGCCATCTGTGTTTGGGGAAGACTGGCAGGGCTTTTCTTAAGTGTCTGTTCTGTGCCCAGGCTTGATAGATATTAATTTACCGATTCCTAAAAACAAGCCAGTGTGATACCGTTCCTTTATGCCAATAGGATGCTGTATCTTTCACCGCTTTTACAGTAAAGGAAAGACTCACAGGGTTCAAGTAACTGGCCGAAAATAAGCTCGTCTAGGACTCAGACCCGGAGCTACTGCTTCCACACACTTGTTTTTTCCAAGAAAGTGTGCTGCCTGCCCAGCATTTTTCTGATGCTGTCCCCTGCGGAGACGGTGGCTGAGTCCCAATCGTGATGCCCTGAGGACATCACACCAACGCCCTGGAGGTGGCTCCTGTGCCGCCCTCGCCTGCGTGCTCTTTCATCTGCTCCAGGTCACCTTTCCAGGGCCTCACTTGCCCCAAGTCAGCAGCTCTCAAGTGAGGACCTGGGCTTTCAGCTCCGGCCTCTGCGCCCGGCTCCTCTGTCCTAAACGGGAGAGAAAAGTGTGAGGTTTCCCGGGTGAGGAGAGCAGCACTTAGCCACATCTCAGGGGGTGTGATCTCAGGTCAGCTGTAGGGAATTGGTGCTAATCAGGAAAGGTGGCCTCCCCCCACTGAGGAAAATTCAGAGGGACCCAGGGTGTCCACAGGGCCCAGGGTTCAAGGTGCTTCTGCAGAACCATCTGGGGGAGGGAGTGAGGGAGGGGGCCCCCCGCCCCCGGCCCCTGCAGAGTGGTGGCCGTGAAAAGTGGGCTGCCAAAACCCCAGCCTCATTTCTGATGTCCTCTGAATACCCCCCAGCCCTGCCTGCCAGACTCGCCCACCAGGGTGGGCTGGCTGAGACTTTGACTATTGGCTTATCAGGGCTATTTGGACTTTTTATTTTTATTTTTTAATTAATTCGTTAATTATTTAAGAGAAGGTACAGGCAGTAATGAAGGCAAGCAGAGGGGAGGCAGGTAGGAGGAGAGAAGAGGAAGAAGCATTTTATTTTATTTTTGATTGCTCCTCTTGGTTGTTCCCTGCCCTGCCGGTCCTGGGATGCGAACCGGGTTTCTTGGGATACACACAGGCTGCACTCTGGCTGGAGGTGGCTGACCTAACTGCTGCTCCACCAGGGTGCACCTATTTGGGCGTTTTAAATACATTTCTCAAAGTACCCTCAAGTATCTGAAGGACAGAAGGACTGAGCCTTCGAATCGAGTTTCTCAAATCCTCCTCGGTTATGTTGTGTGTTCGCTCTACCTCGGTCTCTGTTCCCTCTGCAAATCCCCAGCTCTGAGCTGTCCTCTGTGTCACCGCTTGAGAGTCTGGGTGTCCTGGAGAGAAATCCCACTTTTGACTGCCATCTAGACCACCGGCCCAAGAGCAGCTGGGCCTCCCTTTCAGCTGGTTGAGGTCTCAGTTCATTGAGACGCCCCCTTGGACTCTGAACGTGACGTTTCAGTCCACCTATGTGAAAACAGCCTTTTATGTTCGCAACGGAGAAGCAGGTACCATAATGCACAAAAGTTTCCGTCCAGGCTCCTAGTTTCTTGGAACAGAAAGCCCCTCCACCCTAAAGGGCTAGCAGAAGGGGTGGAGCCCCACGCTTAAGTGGGTAGTTGGGCTCCCTGATGTATGTACACCCTGAAACATCGAACGTGAGATTGTGGCAGGTAGAAGATTTCATCTGAATGATTGTAGGGATCTAACTCCCTTTTAACCTAAGCTTTCAAGGCTTCCCTGCTTCAGAGCCTGAGAGAACTCTCTTTAGATTGAGGCATTGAGTGGGGTCTCCTAGCTGTGCAGTGCACAGCCTGTGAAACTGTACATGACACCATATAAAATTCCCACCAGACAGTCCTGGATTCTAGTTCTATCTTCATAACAGGCTGATTCTTCTGAGTTCATTTAATCTTTCTAGGGCGTTTTCCCACCTATAAATCCAAGAATATGGCCTCATCTTTATCTAACATAGATCTTAAGAGATGTAGGTGAAGAAACTTGGTCCTGTACAGGGCATCGAGTGGGAGGGAGCTAACCTCTGGGAGAACTGGGTGGTGGGCCAAGGGCAGGGCTGAGGGCCTCAGGTCCTTGACCCCTCACGGGCATTTCACTGCCCAGTGCGCTGAGGGCTACTGCAGGCAGTTCCTCGAGTGAACATTCTGGTGGGGGGGAGCCGGACAGTCCTTAGTTGCTTGAGCTTCTTGGTGTGCAGTGTTCTCTAGCAGGTCATGAAATGAAATGGCCTTCACCGGTCTTTGAACAACTTATACACAATTTATTTAAACACCCAGAGCCAGTGGTGTGCTGATAAACATTTGACATCCAGCTCCAGGGGGAGACAGCTCTGCTGGGCAGCGGGTGCCAGTTTCCGCGGTGTTGGTGCACCGACCCTGGCTGGTCAGTCACCTCTGCACCACGTCAGGGCCCGTGAAGAGAAGGCTTCTCGGGGGACCTGGAGATCACCCAGTCAGGGTCCTCACCGCTCTAGAGCCCCTGAGCCTCTGTCAGGTATTAAGTGGGGAGTACAGTGTGGAGAGGATGGCCTCCCGGCCCCCGGGGCGGAGACTGGTAAGAACCTGGCTGGGGAGAGAACTCCCAGATGGAGCAAACCCAAAGAGAGGCCCTAATGGGGCGGCGGGAGGCCCTGAGTAAGCGTGGTGTCTGACCCTGACTCGCCACCCAGTGTGAGCCCTTCCCAGCCAGATGACCAGTGGCCGCAGCCACTTCAACCCTATGACTTGCCCACCACTGCGGGGTGCTGGACTGGGCAGGGGGCCTGGAGCTATGCTGGACGCCACCCTTCTTGAGGAGAAGAATGTCGGAGGTGATAATGAGGTTTCAGAGCGCTTATTTATTGTGATGAAATATATAGAAGATGAAATCTCCCTTTCGAGCTGGGTTTAAGTGTGCAGCTCAGAGCCATCGAAGAGACATCCGGACAGAGGAACCCCCAGTCGGAGAGTGAGAGGGAGCCGCTTGCTGGGCTGGGTCGGGCGCATGGGCCCCGCTCCTGGGAGACCAGGTTCTACCGCACTTCCGCTGGGGTCCAGACCCCGGCCGCGGTGCACAGACACGGCTGGTTCTAGAAAGCAGCTCCTGATCCTCAACTCCTTCTCGAGCCGATTTGCCGAGAACATGGCCATGAGAGGGGCCGGCTTCTCCTCCCCTGGGTCTCATCCATCTTACCTTTCTTCCTTTCAGAATCCTACCACAGTGCATTGCTCAGGGGAGCAGATGCCTTTATGATGCCAAAAAGGGGGTCAGCTCAAAATATTGTCAGCAGTGTTGAGGAAGCAGGTCCCCGCCATGATGAGGTGACATGTCGTGGACAGGTGACTGTCTGCTTGCCGCCAGACAGAAGGAGCTGGCAGCGGTTACGGCACCTTCTGTTAACAGACCAGTGTGCGCTCTGTCCTCAGCCCCAGAAGGATGGTGGCAAACTGAGTGGCGTTTCTAGAATGAAGCCCTTTCTGTTCTCATGTGTTTATTCACGTGGACTCGGTGCCTTCTTGCACACACCTGTTCCGGTGAAAACAAGCAGCACTGGTGCCGGCTGTGGTGACGTCCGTCTGCATGGGGCACGGACCCCTCAGCCCGCCGTCCTGTCCATCTGACGAAGCTGTGTCTTTCCAAAAGATCTTTCCTTCTTAGGTGAAATGAGTATTTGGCCAAATGTTTTGTTCAAATGGTTGGAGCGGTTGTGTACTAAACAGTCTTGCAGTGATAATTCCAACGCGAAGAAATTCCTGAAGCACTTCAACAGTGGCTTCGGATCAGCTTGTCACACAGATGAACTATACGAGACGTGGGGACACAAAACATGTTCACTGGGAGGAAATTCTGTGGGGAAAGTAGGCTAGAAACACGAGTAAAAATCCCATCTGTTGGAGAACGTGTGCACACTTTAAATGATGGACGGGGATGCGTTTCAAATTGCTGTCTGGATGCCACCGATGCCGAGAAAGAGACCAACGACAGTTTTCTTTTTGCCTGTCAACATTTAGCATAGGTTGGGAAATACATCCTTCACAACCGGTGAAACGGATATGAAAACTTTGAGTGCCAGTTTTCAGCGAGCCAGGGGTACGTGGCCCACCCCTGTCTTAGACAGCAAGCCAGCGTGATGAAGACGGCGGGGACTCCGGGCTGGCTGGACGGAGCCTGGCCTGGTCAAGACCCGGGTCAGCATCTTGGCTCCAGCACAGATCAGTGACATGTCCCCAGCCCAGCCCCCGGGGACCACCCCGGCTGTAAAATGGAAACATCATCAGGCAAGTTGGTGACCCTGTCTGCAGGCACGGAGTGAAGCTATTGGCCATACAGCCAGAAAGTGGGTCCTTGACGCAGCTCCTGACGGTGCCATCTAGGGGAGGCTGCTAACCGCCCCGGCCTCCGTCTCCCTATAAAATGGGGCTGAAAGTGGCACCTCCCCATGGGATGACAGAGAGGAAGCCGGTATCAGTGCCCGGTGCCCAAGGATTAACTCTCATTCATAAACCTGGCCCCAGCATGCCGGAGCGGCCCTTCTTATCCAGCCAAGCGCCCCTGAGCCCCATGTCCCAGGACTCAGAAGCCCCAGCTCTCATTTATTTTAAGAGCTTTTCACGCCCATCCCAAGCCTTCTTCAGCCGCTGCTCTACACAGGAAATGCCTCCTGTCTTCAGAGCAACCTGGGACTCTTGCCAGGGACTTGGTCCCCCCACGCAGAGGCTGCTGAGAAAGGGAACTAGCAACGCATGACTCAGATGGAGAGCCGCCAACTGCCCACTCTCCACTCATCTCCTGGAAGCCGCGCCCTGCAGGGGCTGACCGTGCCCGCAGGGCTGCCTCTGACCACTGCCTGGACGTTGTCCCGTTCTGCGTCCTGTGCGGACCCTGTGGAGGAGGCAGAAGGGATGCCGGGGCAGGGTTCAAGCCCAGGCTATGGGAGCACTTACATTCCCCAGGCTGTAGTTTTAAGACATCAACCCCGCCTTTCTTCCAGAAACGACATCTGTCACGGGCCCTGACACCTGTCACTGTCCACAGCTCAACTGCCTCTAATCCTGTTTTCTAAGATGGTTGCAGATCGTCTGACTCGGGTGGGGGTGGGACACGAGCCTGTTGGACCCCCCAGTAGTCATTACATGTACCCCTGCCTCCCAGTGTGGCTGTGGAGGGGGACACGGAAAAACCATCACAGATAGAGTGGAGGGGCCCTGGAGGGGGCGTCCCATCCTCCTAGCAGCAGGGACCCCTCCTTTCACGAGTTCGGGGTACTTGAGCTGCTCTTTCTTGGTGCCTTTAGGAAGAGTCATCAGACACTTGCTGTGAGCGGTACTTGGGGGAGACTCAAACCAGCCCCCCGCAAGGAACCCTCGGTCTGCTGGGGGACACAGACAGGAAGGAGGTTGTTAGCTGTGTGTGATGCGGGCTGACAGGGATGCTATGGGTGCATTGAAGGGCAGAGGCAGGGAAGGCTCCCAGGGGAGGCTTTGCTGAGCCGACCCCAGAGGATGAAGAAGAGAAGCGGGTGCAGTGAGGGCAAGAGTCCTGGGCTGCTCTAGAGGATGGAGGCTGGGGAGGGGGCACCCTGCTGGGCAGAGGGGTGGCATGTCCCTGGCAGAGGCAGCATCTTGCGCCCAGGCTGGGGGCGTAGGGCACTCTGAGAGCTGCCATACCCTGATGTCATAGGAGGCAGGGTGGAGGCCCGGGGACTCCTGTTTGAGTTCTGGGGTATGTGAGCCCAGGAGCATTAAAGCAGAGAGGGGAGCTCTGCCCCGGCTTGGAGAGCTGACCCAGGGGTCCTTGGGCCGGGCAGCATCGGGCAGGGTGGGGCTGAGAGATTTGGGGGCAGAGCTGGGAGGTGTGTGATGGGGAAGGCTCCAGACCAGTTAGCCCCGAGGGCGGCAGCAGAACCCAGAAATTGCATTTCTGACAAGCTCCCTGTGGCTGCTGCTGGTGGGGGCCCAGGCTCTGAGATCTAGGACCCTGGCTCCCGGCTCAGGGGACAGCATGATTGGAAACGAGGTGCACTCTGGGGCCGAGGGAGGGACTGTCAGCCAGTGACCCAAGTCATGGAGGTGGGTTAGGACTGAGCTGCAGTGGCCTTCATCACAGCCGGGCCTCCAAGCCTCTGGAAAATGAGTGAATGAGTGAGTGAAGACAAATGACTTGAGTGTTAGAAGTGCTTCAGGTTTTAGCCAGAAGTTTGGTGATGTTTTTCTGACCAGAAATGTGCCCTAGGAACTGTAGCTCGTTTATGTCAGTCAGCTTACAGGTAAGTTGGTTTCATTCAACACCGTTTTGCTACAATGTCGATGAAAGAGATGATTCCTGCTGGTGCTGCTGTGTGGGTGGGGTCTGCATGTCCTCCGGGGTCTGCCGGCCTTCCTCCCGGCTTCAAAGACGTGCTGGAGGGTCATAGACGTGCCCAGTCATCCCAGTCTGAGTACATGTGTGTATGTGAGTACGTGTGTGTATGTGAGTCTGTGTGCGTGTGCCTGTGTGGATGTACGTGTGAGTATGCATGTGTGTGCACATGAATGAGCTCTGCAAGTGTGTGCACGAGTGTGCATGAGTGAGTGTGTGCATATGATGCAGGCACATGAGTGTGTATGAGTGTTTATGTGTGTTCATGAGTGAGTTGTGTGTCTGGGTGTGTGCATGGTCATTCATAAGTGTGGAGTGTGTGCATGTGTGTACACAAGTATGTATGAATGTGTGAATGTCAGTATGTGCATGAGTGTGGGAGTATGAGTATGAGTGCGTGTGTATGTGTGCCTGTGTGTCCATGTGTGCTCGAGTGTGTGAGTCCGTGTGCATGCGTGTGTGCATAATCGTGAGTTTGTGTGAGCATATGTGTGTGGTGTGCTGTGTGTATATGAGTGTGTGAGACGCCCCCGTGATGTGGGGGCATCCTCTCCAGGCTGGGGTCCCACCTTGAGCCCCGAGCTGAGGGAGAGGCCCCAGTCAGGGACACTGGCCTAGAGAGAGTGGTGGAAATGAATGGAGACGGCAGTTGAGTGTCACGAGCGTTCGGTGCTCAGCTTTCCAATGTGTGGGTGGACCGCTCTCATTTACATGGACGAGCCCAGCTCGACAGGCATCCTGCATCATGGTGAGGGGGCATCCCTGTCTCTGGCCGGCCCCTCACCCTGTGTCTCCCTTCCAGGCGGCGCTCCCCTGAGCTTCCTGGTTCTGGTGACAAGCTGCACATCCGTGGGCAGAATTCCGGAGGCCGAAATCTACAAAATCACTGCCACCGAACTCTACCCGCTGCAGGAGGAGGCCAGGGAGGACGAGCGCCTCACAGCACTGAAGAAGGTCCTCAGCTCGGGGGCCTTCTACTTCTCCTGCCCCAGTGACGGCGCCCACTTCGACCTCACCGTCCGGGCGCAGAAGCAGGCAGATGACAGCTGTGACTGGGGGACCTCCTTCTTCTGGTGAGGGCCTGCCCCGCCTCTCCTGCCCCAGGCCACTTGATAGTGCCCACTGGTGCCCAATTCTCTGCTCTCTGAATGGGGTCCCCCTGGGCCCAGGGCACATCTGGGAGCAGTGGGCCGACCCCTCCCTCTGCACAATGGGAAGAAATTCAGCCCATGTGCCCCACCCCGGTCAGGGAGGTATGCAGTGTGTTCCATGTGGGTGTGGGAAAGAAAATCTGCTGCATAAAGAACATCAGGTCCACACTTCCTGGGGACCTCCTGGGGGCCAGCCCACACTGGCTCTGCTGCGGGATTAGTTCTGTGCACACATGGCAATCAGTCACCCTTGGGTGCAGACGCTTGCTGCTGAAGCTTATAAAGCACTTGTGTGGAAGCTATGTCCCAAGTTCTGCAGGTAACAGAGAGCCCTTGTCATTTTCCACAAGGAAGGGTCTGCTCTCCCCATTTTACACATGGGGAAACTGAGGCTGAAACAGGGGAGACAGTTGGCTCCAGATTGCAGGCTGTAAATCACAAAGATAAATCAGCCCCATCAACGGGGAAACTGGGACCTCCTGCTGAGGCGACGTGCCGTGGTGGATGAGGCCCTCTGAAGCCTCAGCAGAGCGGCCGGGCCCCCGGCATGTAGGGACCCATGAAAGGACAAGCGCAGTCAGGAATGAAGGTGAGCAGGTAGGCAGGAAGAGAGTGGAGGAGGCGCATTTTTATTTTATTTTTTTTCTTGTCCACACTGTTTGTCTACTCCCACCCCACCCCCCAGACCTGGGACTCGAACACGGGTGTGTGGCCTGCTCCTTTGCAGGCGATTGACCCAACCACTGCGCCGCCAGGGCGCACCGGGGCCCACATTTAAAACACATGAATCTCCTGCTGATCTTGTTAAAAGGCAGGTTCTGACTCAGCAGATCTAGGCTGGGGTTCGAGACTGCATTTCCACCTGCGCGTCTCTGGCGGCCCCGATGCTGCTGGTTCCGGGATGGCCTTGCTGGGAGCCCAGTTCCATTTCAGGACCAGGAGGTCGTGCACCGCCCTACAGGCAGCCACACTTGGGGACACAGTTCTCACTGGGACTGTCAACCTTCGGGGACTAGGACTTTCCTGGGAAGTGTCAGAGAAGCCTGGGGCGTGTGGAAGGCTGGCGCCTGTGACGCCCTTCTGGGGGCTCCTGCAGCGCCGAGGTAGAGAGTGAGGGCTCAGAGCAGGCTGAGAGCGGGTAGGATGGGACCCAGATTTCATCTTGAGTACAGGAGGAGGCGCTTCTGGTGGGAGTCGGGCTGCGGACCGCAGGGCGGTTTCTGGGCGCAGGACCACACAGGAGTCAGCCTCGGCCAATGGACACGAGCCGAAACCACCACGTGGGTGGCAGGTTCGAAGTCTGGCTCACACTGGGAGTCAGACGGGTCGGCAGTGCCGGGGCTGAGGGTGCGTGCAGGTGAGGTGAAGGAGTTCCCCTTGCTGCTGGGCTCACCAGCCAGGCGTCCCAGTGCAGCCACGTCCTGGGGAACCCAGGCCTTGTTTGTTTGTCACAGATTTGGGTCTCTTCCTCCCAAGATGTGAGGCACCTTCCCACAGAGGGCGGGGCAGTATGACTGAAAGGGCTTGGAGTTGTCCTTCAGCAGAAGGGCTCCCTCTCCTGACCCCAGGGACCCCTCCGCTGTGTGGCTGAAAGAGTCTGAATGTTCTGGAGGCTTTGCCTTGAGCTGTGTGTGGATGTCATATATTGTTCCTAAAGCCGGTTTCTCATCTGCATCATAGTGACTCAGAAGAGGGCCCGTTTGTTGTAAAGTGGGGTTTTCAGGGAGGCCCCCAGTGGCCACGGGGCCTCGGGGTGTCCCAGCGCCCAGGCGCATGTGGTCCTGGTCTAGCGGGGGAGTCTCCCCTGGGAGCAGGCGCGGCTGGAGAAGCCGCTGGAGACCGTGTTGGAGCTCGGCGCTCCCGCCCGCAGCGGTGAGGGAGTGTGCGTCTGGGGGGCAGGCTCTAGATGAGGAACCCTGCTGCTTTTCCGTTCAAAGAGAGAAAGGAGTGAACAGGAGGAAGAGGAGGAAGGGAGGGAAGGGGAGGAGGGAGGGAAGAAGGGGGAAGAGGACGAGGGAGCACTTTTATCCATTGGTTCACGGTGGTGGTTCCCCCACGAGCCCCGATGCTGGATTTGCATTGGCCTCACACCCAGCCACGGGCTTAGCACTGGAGCCACCAGGGTGGCCACCTGTTAAAAACAAATAGGGACGTGTCCTGATGGCTCGGGTGTCGAGTCTGCTGCTGTGGCGCAGGCCGTGTGAAGCCCAAGGGCCCGAGTTTGCAGCTGGGCTCCTGCGGAGCCACCAACACGCACAGCTAAACAGTGCTTCTTCCTCCCCTTCCTGCCCGTCTGCTGCCATCTTTCCTTCGTTCCTGCTGCTTCCTTCCTCTTTAAAAAACAAAAAGCAAACACAAACAAATAGGTCATTATGAGCTCATTTGCTTAATGCCCCATAAGAGAAAGTCTCCCAAGATGGTCTCCACCTCGCTGGGGGTGCGCTTGGGTCTCTGGGCACCCACGGGGGCGGGAGGCACTTGAGCTCTCTGGGTGCCCATGAAGCCCCTCCCGGCCGCGTTCTCAGAGCTGCCGCTTAGCCAGCTCCGTAAACCGAAGACGAGCGGGTGCCAGGGAAGGCGGAGGGCACGCGAATGAAAGGTCGGGCCCTCGTCAGGCCACAGCCCGGGCGGAGCGGCTGCTCCGTGACTGAAGACAAACACCTCCCTCTCGTGCCTCAGTTTCTCTGTCTGTGAATTGGGGTGATGATGGCCCTTCCGCACGGGCAGCAGGAAGTGGGTCGCACTGAGGCGGGTGACGCACACACCATTGTCATGGACACGGGACTGCAGAGGCCAGGACAACCCAGCGGGCACGGGAGAAAGTGCTGGAACTTGCGTTGTGTTTTCACTTTATCCTTTTCAACTCTCTTGGGTTGCTTTGCAATGCTCTGATTATATTCAGGTCAAAGGGTATTACGTAATTTAAATGAGCATGCGATTTGCCATTATTATTTAATCAGAAGCATGACTGTAGCTTTAGGGATGATCAGAAAGTGGGGAGGCCACAATCTAAGGCCAGGCATCCATGCATCCAGGTGGTCCTGCTGTTTGGGGGTCTCAGAAGCCCACCTCCTCTGTGGGCTAGGCTCAGCTGTGAAAGCCGCGAACCTGGGTTGAAGACGGGTCTGGGGAAGCCGGGGGCACCCACGCCGGTCCCAGGGCGCGTGTGCCGCGCAGGCCGGGCCCCACTCTCCAGGGCGGGCTTCCCGGAAGTTGTGAGCGGCGAGTCGGGGCTGTTTTGCAGGAACCAGCTGCTGCACGTGCCCCTGAGGCAGCACCAAGTGAGCTGCAGTGACTGGCTGCTGAAGGTCATCTGCGGCGTGGTGGCCGTCCGCACGGTGTACGCCGCGCACAAGCAGGCCAAGGCCTGCCTCATCTCCCGCATCAGCTGCGAGCGCGCCGGCGCCCGCTTCCACACCCGCGGTGTCAACGACGACGGCCACGTGTCCAACTTCGTGGAGACCGAGCAGGTCAGTGCCCAGGCCAGGATGGCCCAGAAAGTGTGTTTCCGGTGGGGCCTCTCCCCACGGCGGCTCCTTGCTCTTTTTTTTTTTTTTTTTAAAGCAAGGGCACAGGCAGGAGAGAAAGAAGGAAAGTGAGTGATCAGGCAGGCAGGCAGGAAGAAGGAGGACGAAGAAACATTTATTTTTGTTTAGTGCATCTGGCTGCTGCCCTGCCCCAGGACTGGAATCTGGGTCCTTGGGATGTATGTGGACTGCGCTCCACTGGAGGCAGTGGGCCAACCTGCTAAGCCACCAGGGCGTGTCGGTGGCTCCTTGCTCTTATCCAGAGAACGGAATCCTTGTGGCTGTACCTGCTAAGTGGCTTCGGGTTTGCACGGTGCATCTTCTCTGAGTCCCTTCTCGTGTTGGGAAGAAGCTTCTTACCTGTGTTTCTGGCTAGAAGGAAGCAGGAATTTTTCTAAGGTCATGAAAGGGCATGAACTCAGCATCTAATGGATGAAGAATAGGGTCTGTGCATCTTTTCTATGACAAAAGTAAGTGGATCAGTAATGGAGGGTGAGAAGAAGCCATGCTTTTTCATTCTAAGCAACCGAGCGTCTGGGAGAAGCCTTGCCCCTGGGAGCTGTGAAGTCTGTGCACTGTGACAGCTGCTTTCGGCTCCCACGGAAGCGGCCATCTGCTTCATTTCTCATTGATTCTCTTCTCAATTATGACTTCATTCCCAGACAGGCTGTCTTGCAACTGTTCTCTCCTCTCTGACTTCGATCTGTAGGACAGTGCCCCGTGCTGACTCACAGGTGTGGCAGCTCATACGATAGGGAAGCCCCACCGGGAGGGAGGCGCAGGTGCGGTGGCCTCCTGTGGGCACAGGCTTCAGACGGCCTGTTTACTTAGTGGCTCTGCCTCCTAGGACTGCAGCTGGGAGGGGTGCTGCCGGCTGCACCTGAGATGACTTAGTTCCTCTCCTACCCCGCCTGGGTGTGAGCCCGGCCACCTGGCGTGCGGAGGATCAGAGGCGCGGCCAAGTCTGGGGTAGACGGAGCAGGAGCCTGGTGGGGCGGTTGCCTGCCCTGACTTCCGCTCTCGCTGTCTGCTGTCCTGGATCCAGGCGAAGCAGCTGACTCAGTCTCGATCAAAATGAGCAGAGGCCACGTGCTCTCCAGGGAGGCTGCACAGCGAAGGGACTTCCTTGTGATCACATGCTCCGTCTTCATGTTCGCTTCTCATCTGTTGTTAAATTTCACTGAAGGAACATGGCATCATAGCATACACAGATTTGAGGCATGTGTCATTGTAAAGTAGCATCCGTCTATGAGACATGAGGGTACCCACCACCGGTCCTGTCCTCCCATCTCCATATATTGACCCATTAGCCTTCAACTGTCGACTCTTCAGTGAATGTGTTTCATCTGCTGTGGGCTGGGCTGTGCTGGGAACGGGGCCAGAGGCACCAGCACCTCTGTACGCATCACAGCCCGGCGCCCAGAGCCTGGTGACCAAGCTGCTCCCTGAAGAGGCTGGCCCCCTTCCTTGGCCATGCCACCCTGTCCCCAGAAGCGTGTTTGTGCTCCCGGGCCTTAGGGTTGAAAAAACTGGGATGTCATCAATTGCATCTTATCGAGTACTTGCTTGGAAAGCAAGCCCCTCCACATCAACACTGAACCCTAAAAGCTGGGCTCTTTGAACCGGAAAATGTACGAGGTTGGTAGTTGCCCTGGCGGCTATAACCAAGTCCACAAACAGGGCCTAAGACAACCCAAATTTCCTCAGCTCTGGAGGTAAAAGTCAGGATCCATGCGGGCAGGGCACGCTCCCTGGATGTCGGGACAGAGGTCCTGCCTCATGCAGCGCCGCTGGCCCAGCCCAAGGAGTGCACCCCGCTCCGCCTCCAGCTCCATGCGGTGCCCTCGCCCTCCCCCATAAGAGGGCACGAGTCGCCGCGCAGGAACAGAGCCCGTGTTCAAGGACTGTGCTTTTAATGCCGTACGAAAATGACTTTATGAGAAGAACCCGTTGTCTTGTTTTTCTCATTTTTCTTCTCAGTTTATCTGTGTGTGCGCGGTGACTCTTTTGTCCCCTGTACACCCCGTTTCCATGCTCGGGCTTGAAGGCAGGGCCTTGTGCCCCCCGAGCCCCTCGGCTCCCATGCAGTTCAAATCGCCTCCACCTCCCTCCCTCTCGGCTTCAGCAGTCTGAGCTCCCAGTTCCAGCCTTTGCTGCTGCTGCTCCTCCGGGCTCTGGACCGGACAGTCCTGTGCCCCGTGAAGCTCTCGCCCCAACCTCGCTCCCAGAGCAGAGCTGGACAGTCGCACGACCTGGCAGCCAGTCGGACCTCCGCCTTCTGTCCAGAGATGCAGGCTGAGAGGCGGCGGCTCTGCCTGCCTGACTGCTTTCCCTGGACGCGTCGCCCTGGCCTGCAGAGCGGGTCTTTGTGGGTGCTTGCTTCCGAGCAGCGGTGCCCGCCCCTGAGGGCGGGGGGAGCCAGGAGGACGCGGGCCAGCAGGGAGCCCCACAGCGTGGCCGCCACAGTAGGAAGTGGGGAGGGGAGCACCAGGCGGGAGCAGGGCCTCGTGGAGTCCTGGTGGGCAGCCCTGGGCCTGCCTGGGGGACATGGAGTAAGACGGATCAGTGGCCCTGAGCTGACCCGGTGGGCAGGCGCTCCGCCCTCCCCTGGGCAGTGCCTGCTGCGGGAACAGGACACCCGAGCAGGTCAGGGGGGCTGTGAGGGGAGGTGCCAGGGGGCAGCATGGAGGGCGAGGAAGACGCAGAATCCAGGCCGGGAGGGTGTGCGCCCCCTTTGGACAGAGACCTGCTGCAGCCGCGCTGGTGCACGGGCCGCTGGCGACAGGGCCTGCCCTCCCGCTGCGTGAGCTGGTGTCCTGCGTGCGAGCAGCCCCTTCTCAGACGCCACAGAGCAGGACGGGCAGAGGTGGCTGACAGGAGACGGCGGCTCCGGGAAACAGCACTCGTGTTCTCCCATGTGTCGCTGCTGTCTGTGGGGTCCCGGGGCGGGCCCATCACCGGCGCGCTCACCTTCGCAGCAGCAGGGGTTGCGCAGAAGTGGTTCTCACGAGAGACCCGCCAGTCAGCGGGGCTTTGGCTGGGAAGTACCTGCCTTCCTCCCTGCCCACCACCGGGCCTCGAGGGCGCCCCCAGGGTCAGGCCGGAGTGGGGCTGAGGGTCTCGGCCGGCAGGGGTTCGCTGGTTTCACGGAAGCAGCTGGGGCGACGGGGGTGCACAGGGTGAGGAAACCCGCCGTGACTGCCCTTGTCCAGCCCCCTCGGCTGCAGGGGCCTGTGGGGCAGGCGTGTCCTGGACCCCTGTGAGGGCACCACAGGGCGCAGTGGCCTCCATCTGGTGGCCTTGCTCCTGGGGCGGCAGCCGACTGCAGCACCCACCTGAGGCCATCACGTGGGAGCCACTCTGGAGGCAGAGTGGTGTCTCCCGTGGGGTGTCGGCTCGGTGGCCCGCTGTGAAGGACGGAGGCTCAACCCTGGCTGCGCCCATGGGCGACAGAGCACAGCTTTGAGGACGCTGCGCTGAGCCCCTCTCAGCGGCCCTGCAGGCCCCGCCGGCCAATCCCTCCTGCGGCCACGAGCCTCTGGGAAGCGGAGACACTGCTGTAAATGCAGGGAGGCGCTGGCACGCCCCCCAGCCCCCTCCCGCAAATGGCAGGCCAGACGAGTGTGCGTCACGCAGACGGCTTTCCCTGAGTCAGCCCCTCAGGGCCGGACAGGGCGGTCCACCCTTCCTTCCCTCCTTCCAGGGTGATTACCTGCTTTCTCCCCAAGGCGGACTGTGTGTGTCGTGTGTACGTGGCTGTGTGCAGACACACTCCTGTGTGGGCAGACGTGCCCTGGTGTGTGAGTGTGTGTGCTCACAGGTGCTGATGTGCCCCGTGCCGTGTGCATGTGGGGGTTTCTGCGAACGTGCATTCGCACGTATGCGCGTTACATGCCACGTGTGTGCACATGTGTGCAGGTGTAGACACCTTCCTGGGAGGAAGTTTCGGGTCTTTTCTGCTCCGCTGGGTCCTACCCGGTGGGCTGGCTCTGCGGCTGGACTCTCCACACGGAGTCCAGCCACGGAAGAGGGAGGAATGACTGACAATTGCAGATAAGACCCCTGATAGCCCAGGGAGGCAAGGGGGCTGTGTGTGTCCTCCCAAGAATGCAGCTTGGAGAGAATGGTTTGCAAAAATCAGACAAGTTACCCTCTCTCTGCTGTTTTGCGTGGTTCTTTTCTTTGCGGCCACTTTTGCTTTTCTCTGCTTCCACACTTTGTGACAGGCTATTCAGAGGGCCATGCCCAGGGGGTCCCAAGCCTGGCGCACGGCCACAGTGGACACCCACCTTTGACTCTCCCTCTCTCTCTCCTCCCTGGTCTGTCCTGTCTGCATTCCTTCTTGTCCCCCAGTGTTCTGATCCCTGACCCCCAAAATGGTTAAGGATGTGCCAGGGTCACCCAGTTGCTCAAATAAGGCTGGGACACAGGCTGTCTTATTCTGGTGACATGTGCCAGCCTGCTCTCACTTTCCTCCTGCCCCACACCTGCCCTCCAACCTGCTCTGCATTCCCCACCCAAGTCTCCTCTCCTGCTGTCTCTCCATCCTTCCGTCCTCCCCCCCAGACACTTTCAGTTAACAGTTCACCTGGGAGGGGAGCTGCTGCACCCCTGCTGCTCTGGAATCCTTGCCTTTGCCCGGAAAGGCTGGCACCACAAGCTCATCTCTAGTATTTGGTGATCCGGTTAGATCCTGTCACCATGGAACCGAGGAAGTGTTCTTGGTGATAGGATGGGACCCAGAACCAGGGTGTTTTGTGTGTGAGGGTGGTGCAGAGAAATTTGAAGGCATCTTTTCTTGCCCAGGGCTGGGTCTGAAGCCACAGGGCTGCCTCTCGGGGTTGGGGCGCGGTTTTGTGCATGTACCGCTGAAGAGGATGGGGGTCCGAGCAGAGGGGCATGGTGCCCTGGCCTCAGCAGGTCCTGGACACAGACGAAGGGCACAGGTGACACCCTCTGTGTCGAGAGGCGCGTTGATTCCCTCCCAGCCATCTGGTGTGGAGGTGCGCACCGTGTGCCGTGGACCTGCCGTGCTCTCGCTGGCTGCTCCTCCCTCCTGCTGTCGGGAATGACGGAGGGTCGCGCATTTGCTGGGAGTCAGTATGTGGAAATAGACAGCAAATTCACAGCCCATGCTTTTTTCCTTCCGAGAGTAAGGGGTGGAACTTCAGCTCAGCGCCGCAGATGGCAGGTTCGCGGGATTCCTACGGTCCAGGGAGCTGCGGGGCTGGTTTGCAAGTCCTCCGCTGCAGAATTACTAATGCATGCGCCACCTGAGCGTGATCTCGCTGCGTGGAAAGCTGCCTGTAAGGGAGCGGCCGCTGAGACATGGAAAGGCCCGAGCATCGCCCGGGCCAGCCTGCCAGGCCAGGGTAGGGTTACCCAGATAAAGGGCAGAAAACCTGATCGTGGCTGCGGCCTGGCCCTCGTGTTACCCAGACAAGCCCCGCACTGCACGGCAGCGTCCGGGGCCGGCGGGAAGACGGGTGTATCCGAAGTGACTGGGTTGCAGGGTGTGTGTGCCGAAAAGCCTAAGTGTCGCCTGTTTCTGTGCGGTGTCGGCCGTCACATGGAAGCCGGTGGAAGCGGTGCTGTGTGTTGTCTCAGGGGCACCCTTCGGAATGCAGGGTCCTGGGGCGCAGACCCAGTGCCAGGCCTGTTGAGCCTCCCGTGGGCTTACACTTTCAAGTACGGGGTCACGAGGCCTCCAGGCGCTGCTGGTTCATTTTGTTTGAGCACATCCTTCTCCAGTCACTGCCCCTCAGCTAGTGGACAAGGTGAGCACGGGACTTGAGGGGCCTTAGTTAGTGCTGGAGCGCGTGGCTCCGATTCCTAAGATGACTTTGCAGGGCGCGCGAGTTCCCCACCTGAGGCCCCGCGCGGGGTCAGGAGCCAGCCTGCTGGGGAGAGGGGCAGAGGGCGCCGCTGCCCGTCCGCCCTTCATCCGCCCGGTGTCGGGTCTCAGGCAGCCGGATCCCGTTACCGGCCCAGGACATTCGGTTTCATTGAAGGATACCTTTATGTCTCTCTGTGCAGACGATTTACATGGACGATGGCGTGTCGTCCTTCGTCCAGATCCGGGGCTCCGTTCCGCTGTTCTGGGAGCAGCCAGGGCTTCAGGTGAGTCATGAAAAGCGTCGGTCTGTGTTACGTTTGCCCTTGGAGATGGCGGTGGGTCTTGTTTCAACCAGGTTCCATTCACGCAGCTTCGGTCTTGTTCGTCGGCCCAGCGGTGTTGAGTTGAGCTGTCAGTGTGTGCGCACACATGTGTGCATGTAAGTGGGCATGTGAGTGTGCACAGAAGCACTCGCAGCTGTGGCTGTCTGGGGTGGGCTCCCTGTGATGCAGGGGACGTGGGAGTCTCTGCAGATGGGGGACCCCGGAGCGCAGTGGAGCCGACCAGCGGAAGTCCGACCCCTGCTCCGGGAATCGAGAAGGTGCTCAGAGGTGGTTTTCAGAGCTGAGACTCCCCTCAAGGCTTCGGAAGTTTCGGAGCCCTGAAGGCCGGGAGGTGCCTGTCTGTCGTGGGCCGAGGGAGAATTGCACTGCGCTCTCCCATGATTTCTAAAAATACCCCTTGCTGTCCAAAGCGGGCTCTGGACGTGCCTGAGGCATTTGACTTCCTGTCTGCTGGCAGAGGTCAGGATGTGGCGTCCATGCCAAGAACACATTTGTCGTCAGTGGAATGACCTGGCGCCTCTCTCAGTGTGCATCCCCCTGGGGCACGGGCCAAGGGGACGTGCTCCATCCTGGTCCTGTGCCCAGAGACCCATTGGCCATTGTCACTTCGCCTCTTCTGGCTGAGAGCTCTGTGCTGGCAGTGGGGTCGTCAGCTGCTGACGAAAGCTCAGGGCCGGGAGCCTGTTCTCAGGGTCGTCGAGTCTTTCCCAGCCCTGGACTGGGCGTCGGCCATCCCGTGGCCATCATCTCAGCACAAGGACAGCCACAGGGCGACCTCGTGGGCACTGGCGTGAGACGGGTGGATGAGCCTCAGCTGGGCTGAGTTCGGGGAGAGTTCGGGGAGAGAGAGCTGCGTAGTGTCCAATCTGCCCTTCCGAAAGGAGCCGTGGAGAGGCAGGAGATGGCTGGTGGCACAAAGGGAGCTGTCGCGAGGATGAGCATGACCTGGAAAATCCCCCGTGGACGCTTTCCAAAAGGGTTTTTTAACAAAACAGCCTTATTGATGAAATTGTGTCCTTTGCAACTATTTGGGTGGAGCTAGAGGGGATCGCGCTAAGTGAAATAAGTCAGAAAGAAAAAGAAATACAGGAAGGTGTCCCGCCTATGTGGAAACAAAACAGACGAACAGACACGCCCCAGCAGAATTCACAGGACACGGGTTGAACGGGACAGAAGGAAGGGGACAAGGAGGCGGTGAAGGGCCTGGGACTCTGGTGGGAGCCGGGGGATGCACAGTCAGAGGTGGGAATTTAGGACCCTAAATGTCAACAAAAAAACTACTGGAAAAAGGAAAAGGCAGGCAGCTTCACTGAGATACAGTTTACACAGTAAAGTGCCCGGCAGTGTGCTCGCTCCGATGGCTTGTGCTGCGCCCGCGTGGTGGGTGTGCCATCAGCTCACCTAATCGGGGGCGCTCATCACCACTGACGTCCCCGTACCCGCGGGCTCCCATTCCCTCCCACTTCTCCCTGGCCGAGCACTTGGGAGTCTGCTTTCTGTCTCTGCCGACACACCCACACGGTTTCCACGCGGTTCTCCCAGGCTTTGGAGTTGTGTCCCGAAGGAGCAGGAGCTCAGTATTGAGAAGTGTGCAAAGCAAAGGTCAAGTGAGTGAGTCGGAGGACCTGACATGTTTACATGAGAATCCCAAAGCTGGGGGCGGTCGGGCGGTGTCTGAGAATGGGGGAGGCCCCCCGAAACGCACTGCCTCCTGGCCTGGCCCGCGGCCCCCGGCCCTCCGCTGGGCTCACTTCATGGCAGTGCCTCTCAGCGCCAGTTTCCCCTCTGCGCCTCCCCCTGTGTTCACAGGGGCACCCGCGGCTGCGTCTTTGGGATGTGGGGGGCCCCCCACTGGATTTCTGCCTCCATTTTTTCTTCTCCTGTGTGCCCTGTCCCTTGGCCATCTTCTGTCGTAGTTCTAGAACTTTCCGTGTTCTGGTCTCTTGGCAAAGCAAGAGAACTCATTTCATGCCAGCTTGAGTCTCTGACGCCCGGATGCGGCCTGGCTGCACAGACGCACTGTCGATCCGGCGCGGGCAACACGACGCCACGTGGCGTCTCGGCTTTTCAGCAGCCGTCACACCTTCTAGCCACATTCATGCTTCTCCATAGCCTCTGTGGTCTCTTCAGCAAAAGCTTGAAAAGGCTTTAGGGCCCATTAAGGTCTTGGGTCTCAGGCGCTATTTCTCTCCAACTCCCGTCCACCGTCGGCGGCATCTTCCTCGGGGACTGTGAGGCAGGCAGTGGTGCCGGCGGGGCCAGTCTGCAGTCACTGGGCTCCGAGAGCAAGCCTGCGGATGCCAGGTCTCTGCCTCCCCTTCGACGGCTCCTTTTTCCCTTCACTTAGAGGAAACGTGCAGAGATTTGGGAGTGAACAGCTGACATTTTAGTTGCTCTGCTGCAGCCTCATGGTGCTGCCCCAGGAACTGATGAGCTTGCCCAGGACAGAGGACGGGGACAGGTGGGATGGGCGGGCTGACGGTGATGACGTCTTCACGGGAATGGGGCCTTCGCCTCACAGTCCCAAATCCTGGTCCATTTCTAGCAACACGTACCTTCAACTTACGTGCAAATGGGTCGTGCGGTTTCTAAACCACCATGTTGAAATGTTACCCCTGAAGTTAATTGCTGCTGTCCTGGTGTAGTTACAACTACACTTAGTCTCTTATACTTTAGAACAAGGGGTGCAGGCAGGAACGGCAGGAACGAAGGTGAATAAGCAGGAGGAGAGACAGGGGAGGAAGCATGTTTTTTTATTTCGTTGTTCGCACTGGTTGTTCCCAGCCCTGAGTTTGGAACGTGGGACCTTGGGGTGTGTGGAGCTGCCCCCGGGGTGTGCTAGAGAGCCAGGCCACGAGGGCGCGCCCCGCTTTAGCATCTTCTTCCCCCATGACATGCATGTATGGTTTCCACTGTTAGGAGAAAGACTTTGAGGTATGACCCCAGGAGAGACAGCATGTCTCTCCAGTAGTAGAACTGGTCATCTCCACACACCAGGCGCCTGGGCCTGGGCCGTGTTCTCAGCCTCTTCTACCGGGGTCGTGGGGAAGGGCTCTGCATTCGGCCTCCGCTCACCCTGCGAGCCCGGGTGGTCACTTGTGACGCAGCTGGACAGGGAGGCAGCCTGTCTGCAGTTCCACCCGGAGACGGAGAGGCGCACACACCTCCAGCCCGAACCCTCCTTACAAGATCCGAAGGCAGGCAGGAGCCACCTACCGTGTGTGCAGGTGTGGGGTCCTGGTCCCTTCGCGGGACGTGGGGCTGTGAGCCGTTTCAGAATTAAGCAGCCGGTGCGTCCTCAGCCAGATCCGATGGCCGAGTGATGTGAGCAGAGTAAACACAGCCACACTGTTTTCCTTGAACCGTTCTCGGGCTCTCCTGTCAGGTAACAGCCGCGAGGCCTCACGTCGCTCCTCTCCTCTGTCACCGAGGTTCTGACATCCCCAAGGAGTGCAGGCATTTCTTCATAGAATCGCTCGTAGGGACAGCTGAATGCCAGCCACTCGCCAGTCTCCTGCGGAGAGTCTGTTTGGGCGACCCCTTCCCTGCAGACGGACCTCGTGTTGAGTGCAGTCACGGGAGCCTGTTCAGGAGCAACCGTGCTGCAGGTGTGGACGGAACCCGCTTTACCAGGCGCAGTGACCAGGCACAGTGACCAGCCGCAGTGACCAGCAGAGCGGGACACAACGCTCAAGAAACGTGAAACTTGTCAGAGCTCTGCTGTGAGACTGGGACGAGCCCTCCTGTCCGTCCTCACCCGGAGTGACTCGATGTCACACCCTGCCCACACAGACGTGCCGACTTGCTTTCTCCGCCTCTTGGAGGAGGTGGCGTGTGGCGTGTCTGCTGACTTGCGTGTCGACATGTCTGCTCCGCACACGGCCCTCCCTGAGCTCACCACGGCGCAGGCACAGCTGGCAGTGACCGCCGCACACATCAGCCTGCGGCCCCCCATCCAGGCCCCCCAGGAACTGTCCTGGTGATGGCCCTTAGAGCCAGGATCGCGTCCTGCGTTTAGATGTCACATGTCCAGTCCCCTTGGACCTGGGTCGGTCCCCTGCCTTTCTGTCTCTAGGACGCTGACATTTTGGGAGAAGACAGGCCTTCTTTTTCTTTAAATCAAATGTTCCTCATCTGTGGGGCTTCCTGGTGTTTGCCTGTGATCTTGTTCAGGGTCTGGGCTCTAGCCAGATGCTGCCTAAGTGATGCCCTGTTGATCTCGGGGTGCCCCGGGGTGCCCGTCTGCCCCTCCTCCGTGGTGTCGGTTTGGAGTCAGATAAGGTTTCTGTTCGACTTCTCCGCTTGGAGGTGGTAGCTTTCCTGCCCCTCGTGGGACTTTCGCTCAGGACTGTGCTCAGCGGATGACTTGCAGGGCAGCTCTTCTGCGGCAGTTGTCCCCGCGCTCTTCCGCCACGCTGACCAATTGGTGTCCTGTGTGAGTAAGCGCTCTCCTGTGTCCCCATCCCCTTCACCCACCCAGCCGTCCCCACACCCGCCTGCCCGCCCATCCATCCTTCCCTCCACACCTCCGGCCATCCGTGTGGCCTGCCAGCCCTCATTCGGGCAGATCGCTCCGGCTCTGACCCACGTCTGCCCTTGTGGAGCCCACTGCTCAAATGTTCCAGTTCGTCCAGAGAGAACCGCTTCGAGCTGGGTCCATAACAAAGGGGAGCATTAAAGTTTTTTAAGCTCTCGGTGTTGGGTGGGTAGCTCTCTGTGATGAGGCCACTTAGTTTGCAGATGGTCCCAACAACCCGCCTCTTAGGGGCAGTGCAGGTCCCGGAGTTGCTGGGGAAGCTGGGGAGAGGTTCCTCTGTCTGCTGAATGCATCTCTGCACTGTGGGAGGTCAGGCTCGGATGGAGCCTATGCCTTGCCCTGGAGTTTCTCTTCATTCAAGAACCCAGCAGGTGGACCGACTGCAGTTAGCACCGGCCCGTAGACACGGGTCTCGAGGCCTAGCCTCCCGAGCCTGCGCCACAGAGGTGCCCAGTGGAGCTGTGCTGGCCTGGCCAGCATGAGTGGGAGTGGAGATGCCTTGCAGCGGGGCTGCGAGGCAGCCGTCACCACTGTTCTTCTCTTGGCCGTAGGTTGGCTCCCACCATCTGAGACTCAACAGAGGCCTGGAAGCCAACGCCCCCGCCTTCGACAGGTAAGCCTGACACGCATCTGCGGTCAGACAGTGGCACCAGGACAGGGCAGCAGGAAGGGGAGGCCCAACCCTTTTTCTTGGGTTTTTTTATGTGAGCATGGGGTTTTTATTTATTCTTCAGCTTCTCTGAGGTCCATTAGAAAAGCTCAGGTAATACATTGCAATTATTTTATCTTACCAGCTCCTTCAAAGACTCTTCATCTGTTTGTCCTGGTTAATAAGTGATCATTGAAATTCTAGGATATTCCTACGTTTGTTTCGTTTTGTTTTTTAAGGAAAGGTGCAGTGGGAATGAAGGCAAGCAGGCAGGCTGGAAGAGAGAGGAGGAAGGAATGTTTTATTTATTTCATTTAGTTGTTCATCTTGGTTGTTCCCACCAGCCCCAGGTCTTGAACCCAGGTCGTTGGGATGTGTGTGCGCTGCTCACAACTGCCGCTCCACCAGGGCTCACCTGTCCCTAGGTTGTCACAGTATAGAAAATAGCGAGAGAAGTAAAGGCACCCTGAGCCCAGTTCCTGTTCATTTTTACGTATCAGTCCAGAAAAAAAAAGGCAAATGTATAGTTCATCTTTGTTTTATACAAACTGGATCATAACCCACTTACTCTTGTGCAGTTTGCTTACGAAAAGCCAAGACCAAGCTGAAGAAGTAGCAATTTGTGCTTGAAATAGTTAAGAACTTCTTGAAATATTTGCTTTCCAAATCTAAATTAATTTTTAAAAGTATCTTAGTGAATGTAATAAAGAGGCTCCATGGTAATTTGGGAGTGTTGTATCATTCTACCTGGAGCTTCATTTGGGCTTTTAAGTTTGTTCGCTGTGACCCCTGCGCACGCGACCCCGGATTTGCGCGGGACAGGTGGCGGGCGTTTTGCTGCGGAGAGATGCATGAGCTGGAAGTGAAAACGCACCCCTGCTCCGTCCCGCACTCGTCCTCGTGGGCGCCACGCCTCTGCAGGCGGAGTTGTAGTTGACGTTGGCCTACGTTGAATGCCCTCGGGAAATAGTTGACACGCACAAAATGCAGTTCTCCCTAAACTGACCCAGAGCACAGGGAAGGCACATGCAGGCTTGTTTGTGGGTGTGGGGGGGGGTGTGAGCACATTCCCAGCAGAAGACCCTCTGTTCTCATGCACATTCCCTGAATCCAGGGGTCGTTAGATTTCTTCTGCAAATCCCTGAACAGATTTCTGAGCCCCTGTGTCCTCCCAGGCAGCGACGGCTCAAAGCTGGCGTGCGGTGGGATTCTCCTTAATGCTTTCTAACCCCGAAGTGAGACTGGCATCAGCGCCCCTCCCCAGGGGAGGACGAGTTCATGCAGGTTGCTAACCGTGTCTCGCATGAAGAACATTCAGAGCGACGGAGCACTCGTCCGGCAGGCCGAGCGGGGCGCCAAGGGCTCTGAGTGACCCGTGGCCCCTGGGGCGCCCCAGCTCTCCAGGGCATCACGGACTGTAGGAGGTTTTCATTCTTTGATATCTTCTGTCCAAGTCAGTCCCTCTGTCCTCATGCCCCAGAGCCCCTCACTTGGGCAGCTGTCGCGCCCCAAGGCCATCGGTGCTGCCAGTCTGACCTGCCTGTGTCTGGAGGAGGGGGCATAGGGTGGGGCCTTTAGCTGACACGGCCGCAGCTGGACCTTTTCTGGCATCCAGCGTGGGTGGGGGGAAGCACCCGCCTTTCACCGCGGCCGGGCCAGGGTCTCCTCTGGGGACAGAGCAGCTGCTCCGTCCCCTGGCTCTGCATGGAGCTCCGTGTCCCGAGTCACTGTGCAGACCGGCCGTCTGACAGGGACTCCGTGCTGGCGTCTGTCCCCGCAGGCACATGGTGCTCCTGAAGGAGCAGTACGGCAAGCAAGTGGTGGTGAATCTGCTGGGAAGCCGAGGCGGCGAGGAGGTGCTCAACAGAGCCTTCAAGGTGGGGCCCGCTTCCCCAGCCGGGCGGGCGGTGGGCGGCGGGCAGGCTGGCCTGGGCTGGCGCCTGGTGGGGACCCCGCAGCCCCTCCCTGCGTTTGGGGAGGGCTTCGCAGCAGAGCTCATAGGAGGTGGCCGGGGTTCCTGACTCCCAGGCTGATTTCTAGGAGCTGATGGAGACTTTGCTCCCAACACCGCGTCTCTCACCTCCAGATCTTCCCCGGGGCACTGGATGCTCGGACAGCCGGGCCTCCGGCTCTCGGGTGGACACGCACACGCACACGCACCTGCATGTTTGGTTTTGCCACGTACCCCTGCCCTGCCCGGGGAGCTGGATCCCGCTTTCCTTCTGGGCTTCTGGTGACGCACAGTCTCCTCAGGACCTCTGTCTGGTTGACAGCGCGCCATCACCCCGACCTCTCCTGCCACTTCAGAGCTATCACCCTGGTCCCGCGGGAGCTGAACAGTATATTCAGGGGGCACCCGGGGTACCCAGCAGGGGTCCCTCCCTGTCAGCAGCTAGGGAGCAGGCTCCAGGAGGGCACGGGCACCCCCGTTTTCCCCTCTGCATCCTGTGTAGAGGCTCGAGGAAGCCCCTAGCGAGAGTTCGAGGTCAGACTTCTCCGTGTGTCCTGCCCGCCCGGCTGGCAGGCCCAGTGCCAGTGCATGCTCTCCGCTGCTTAGGGGAGCGGCCTGGGGAGGCTGTCTGCTGCCTAGTTTTTGGCCAGACCTGCTCGTCCTGTTTGGTGTGTTGCTATAGCGACAGCTCCAAGTGTCTCCCTCCCGCTCACTTTGGCAGTGACATCGCCTCTTATTTTAAGGAAGACTAAGAAAAAACAAAAACAGGAATCTTTTTCCCCTGATGCCTTGAGTCATGGGGAAAGAACACTGGACAAGAGGGGCAGGGGTGGCGGTGGTCCTGTGGCCAGGGACGCAGGACCCCGGGCAGGTGGGAGGAAAGGGGACACATAGCCCAGAGCGGCCCTGACTGGGGCATCACATTGAACGGGCCTCTGTCAGTCACGGTGCAGACGTGATGGGCACAGCTGGACAAGCCCCTGGCCGCAGCGCAGAAAGCCGCTCCCTCCAGTCAGTTCAGACCTTTTTTTTAAAGGAAGGAGACAAGCAGGAAGAGAGGGGAAAGGAGCAGTTTTATGTATTTGGCGGGTTTTGTGGCTGCCCACACCGGGCCAGGAGCCCTAGCCTCGGGCTTCGTGAACCGCAGCTGAGCCCGCAGACGCCCCGACCTCTTTCACAGAAGGATTTCTTGACGGTGCGGCCGTGCACTGACGGTCTTCTGGCTCCCACAGGTCACTCCGAGCTGTGGGGCCACACGGTCGACGTCCTTCTAGTCTCAGAGGCCCTGGGCTCTCTGAAAAGGTCTGACCTGCCGCCTCGCAGGCGGGTGCGGAGAGGAGAGGCCGCAGCCACGCCCGGGCAGGCGGCCGCTTCCTTCTTCACCACGGCGCTCTCTGGGGAGCACGCCAAGGTTCCCCCGTGGAGCAGCATCCCCGTGAGCCCTGCTGCCCGGAGCCCACTGCCCACGGGCCCTGACCCCCAGGGTGCCCACCCTGCGGCAGGGCGGCTGGGCTCCCGAGGCAGGCTCTGGATTGTTGGTTACCAGGCGACAGCAGCTGGATTATGAGCCGTGGCCCGTGCCAACGCCCACAGCACTGGTGCCAGGTGGAGCGCCCCTCCCCCCGGCGCCCTGGGGACCCCGCAGAGGGCGATGTGGGTGTGGGGCCCTGGGCGGCCCCGGCACTCGAGTGAGCACCAACACTCCCTGCCGGTGGGAAAGGACCTTTGCGGCCTCTATCATCCTTGCCGAGACCTGCCACCGTCTCCCTCTCCCTTTTCAGAAGTTGCTCTGGGCTTCTTGCCACGCCGGCGACACGCCTATGATCAACTTTGACTTCCACCAGTTTGCCAAGGGCGGGAAGCTCGGAGCCTTGCAGAACCTGCTGCAGCCGCAGCTGCAGCTGCACTGGGATGACTTGGACGTGTTTGCCCAGGGCGCACACCTGAGGCCACGGTGAGCCTCGCGCTGCTCTCCCCGGCCGGCTGGGCCACCTGCTGCCACTGGGCTGCAGCCGTGGGGGCCTCCCTGTCCCGGTGCTCAAGACACGGGGGTTGCAGGGAACGCCCCCAAATCAGAACATGCTGTTGAAAGCTCTGAGCTGACGATAAAGCCTGCTTTCAGCACATAAATGTAACAGTAAAGGGGGCCAGATTAAAACACAAAACAAGGCAACCGGATAACGTAGCATCCATAGATGACACCCTGGGTGTGAAGGGCATCCTGACTGCACAGAAATAGGACGTGGGTCTGCTGCTCGGGAGGGACAGCCCCTCTGCTCAGGTCCTCGCTAGCAGAGACCTGTGTGCACACTCCCTGCGCGACAAGGCGTCTTTCTGACCCCAAGGCCATGCACTCGGGCTTCCGCGGCCTCCCAGGCTCGCTCAGAACGGTGAGAAATCTGAGCGGCCGCCGTGCCCGTCCCCACGGAGCTGAACGTGCCGGCAGCCGCTGGCTCTGTCTCCAGCTCCCCTTCCGAATGTGCCCTTTCGCAAGCTCGGTGGAGCGTTCACAGCGGAGCGTGGTGTTGTTGGAAATGCCCGCGTGGTGCTGCGTGCCACCCATGTCCAGGGCGCCAGGCCGCCGCGCTCCGCCTCACCCCCGTGTCCCCCAGCTTCCAGAAAGGCACGCTGCGCGTGAATTGCGTGGACTGCCTGGACCGGACCAACGCCGTGCAGACCTTCACCGCACTCCAGGTCAGCCCCTGCGGCCCAGTGTCTGCGTCCTGTGGGTGCCGTCCGTCGGGGAGGCCAGGCTGTGCCCTCAGTGGCCAGACAGGGCAGTGCCCCTGTGGCAGGGGACGTGCAGGGCCTGGATGAGTTGCTCCTGGCCTCCGACCGGCCTCTGTGCTGCCCGAGACGGGCCTTCGCACACACGCTTTTGAGGGTGTCCCAGAGGGTGGCCTCCAGCACTCAGGGTTGCCTGAGGAATACAGTTCCTTGCAATGATAATTGCGAACGTGCTGCTGGCACAGGCTGGACAAACCACTGCCAGGAGGCCGATGTGAAGCCTGGGGAGGTGACCCGGGTCTGTCCACTTGGCCCCTCTCTGGTTGATGCCCGGCCCTGCTGGGAGGAGGGGTGGGGTCAGCATGCCTGCCCTCTCCCCCTGCTTCCGTCCTGCCCTCTGGGGCAAGGCTGGACCTGAAGGCAGGAGTAAGGGGCCCGAAGGGAGCTGGGGGATCAGTAAAGTGTGTGACGGGTGGTGGAAAGCTCCCTTCTGTGGCGAGGCGCAGAGTCACACTCAGCCCGCGGAAGACAAGGCGCTCACAGGGTGGTGACGTCCCCCTAGGCAGCCAAGGGGCCTCCCTGTCCTGGGACGCGCCAGTCCAGTGGCCCCTCACTCCCCACGCAGGTCCTTCATCTGCAGCTCGAGAGCCTGGGGCTGAGTTCCAGGCCGATCGCCGAGCGCTTCGCCGAGTCTTTCAAAACCATGTGGTCTCTGAACGGGCACAGCCTGAGCAGGATGTTCACGGGCACCCGGGCCCTGGAGGGCAAGGCCAAGGTGAGGCTGGGCGTGGCGGGGTGCGGGGGGCTGAGGGGCCCCCTCACATGGGCTCGTCTCGCGGCAGGTGGGCAAGCTGAAGGATGGGGCCCGGTCTGTGTCTCGCACGATCCAGTCCAACTTCTTCGACGGGGTGAAGCAGGAGGCCATCAAGCTGCTGCTGGCTGGAGACGTCTACACAGAGGAGTCTGCGGACGGGGCACTGCTGGACAACACGGCTCTGCTGTGTAAGGGGCAGCCGCCCAACACCGGGGCGGGGGGTTCAGGCCACCCCACGTCCCACCCTGCACATGATGGGCGGCAGGGCAGACAAGGGGACCCCAGGCAATGGCCCCTGACCTGGGCAGGGGTCTCGTGGCCGACTCGTTGGCCTGAGCTACTCAGGTTCACATTCTGTTATGAGACAGGCAGTTGGTGTGACGACAAGGAGAGGCTCAGGACAAAACAGTGTCTTGCACGCACAGGTGCTGGAGCAGGGCGCAGCAGCCTGCAGCCCTCACACGGGAGCCCTGGGCAGTCGGGGCAGAAGAGGCGGCCGGGGCCCTTGCTCAGGCCTTGCCTTTGCTGGGGCTGCAGGTGTGGAGCAGCTTCGGACTGGCTGGTTGGAGGCTGTGGTGCTTGGAGCTGCATGGTGGAGGCAGGGCTGCCGCCTCCAGGGTGGGCTCCCCTGGGAGGGGCCTGAGGCCCTGCTCTGGGCAGAGTCCTCCGCTGGCGTCCACAATGCGGACGCCTACTCTCGGGGCCCTGATTCCCGGTGCCCTGAAGGGCGAGGTGTCTTTGGTCATTGAGCCACCAGTGACAGGCAGTGTTCTGTGTCTTTCGGGCGTATTACTGCCTGGTGAGGCGATGTGTGTGTCTACTATGAAATGATCGAATCGGTTCACACCCGTTACTATGTGCAGTTAGAAAAACGTGGCTTTTCTGGTGAGCAGACGCTTTAAGATCTACTCTCAGCAACTTCAAAAAGGCGCTGTTTGAAACTCAGCTACCACATCACACTGGGCGTGGTGACCACAGACGGTCACTCACGGCCTGTGCCTTTGGCCTCTTCACCGTCTTAACTGCACACACCACACACGCACGTGCACACACATGCCTGCCTCTGACAGTCTGCTCTCGCAGCGGCTGTGTCCGTGAGTTTGGTTTTGAAGTTCTTTCGTTTTGTTTTTCACTTTGCTCTTTGTGTTTCAATTTTACATCTAAGTGAGCTGGAGTTTTCTCTGGGAAAAGCTGATGATTCTTCTCTCCAGGAGCCTCTGTTTATAGATTCCAGGGCTGTTGGGAAAGAAGGGAGGCCCAGCATTTTCCTGATAGAAATGTTTGGTGTTTTTGAAAAATGTGTTCACTCACGTTTCAAATGGTCTCACAGCCTTTTTTCACTTTCATTCTTCCATCACTGGAGAAATTTTTATCAGACTGCTAGTAAGCAAGGTGGTAATTTTATCTATGTGAACACAGTCAAAGCCAGAAGCTCTGACACCGCGGTGAGTCTCAAAGCAGGAAGGCAGAGGGGATGGAGATTTGGGCGAAGTCACTGGTTTGGAATGGAATGCATTTCGGATGTCTAGGGGATGGATGTGTTCAGAGTAATGCTTTTTAAAGCCTTGAGTCTGAGATCAGAAGCAGAACATTCCCATGTAGAATTGTGGGTGGGAGGAGAGTCTGCAATGTGTCCAGATAGGGACCCTCTGCCAAACGAGGCTCAGCTCCAGCTGCAGTTCCCTCCATAGGCAGGGTTCCGTCCCACCAGGCTGGGCCATTTCCGATGCCAGTGGCAAGTCCGGATTGTCCCCAGGGCGCTGGCTGGAGGTTGGAGGCTGCAGCAGCCGCCCACCCCCGCCCACCTTGGGTTTGATTAATTTGCTGGAGTGACTCACGGAGCTCAGAGAAGCCTCTTACTTACTAGATTGCCGGTGTATAACGAAAGGCTGCAACTCGGGAGCAGCCAGCAGGAAGCCAGGCACAGGACAGGTGTGGGGAAGGGGCTTCCACGCCCCTTCCACGCCCCTCCAGCCCCTCCATGAGCCCACCGCCCAGAGATCTGCTTGGACACACACGGCACGGTGATCAAGTCCGTGGTCACGGGCAGTCGAGTCTCGTCTCCAGCCCTCTGCCCTCCCCGGAGGCCGGGGTGGGATTGAAAGGTGCTGCAAAGGTCCTGATGGCTCTCCTCACTCAGCCGTCCCAAGGCTGCCGGAGCCTGTGCCGGAAACAGGAGGAAGACCAAACATGTAGTTCCTTGCCTTCTCTTTCCTTTTCAGGAAAGGTGCAGGCAGGAAGACACTTGCCTCGCGATTTCATGTTCATCTTGGTTCTCCCAGCCCCGGATCTCAAACCTGGGTCCTTGGGATGCACGTGGACAGTGTCCAGTAGCCTCACCCACGTGGTCACCTGGATGGGCCCATGTGTATTTCTTACTGTAAATACCTACCAACGTCACAGAGTGTGTGAGGCAGTTAAAGTTATGCACACATTCACGTGTAAACACACGTTATGTCGCTCTGTCCTCTTCTTAAATTCCAATGGACCATAACGAAGGCTGAGGTCGGATCCCCGTGCTGACATCACGGCCATGGCTGGCGGGAGGTCGGGGAGATCTGGTCCCATGTGTTCACCGCCGTTTGGCAGAAGGGCACCAGGGACCTGTAGGGCTGCAGTTATCTTCATGGGTGTGAACCCCGGTCCCAGCTCCAGGCGGATCCCTGTCTCCCAGAGTCCCCTGCTGCCAGGGGACGGAGCGCAAGGACACATGCCCTTCTGTCCCCTGACAGTGACGCCCCGCATCCTGAGGGCCATGGCGGAGCGCCAGGCAGAGTTCACAAACTTCAGGCGGGTCCGAATCGCCATGGGCACCTGGAATGTGAATGGCGGGAAGCAGTTCCGGAGCAACCTACTGGGGACAGCAGAGCTGGCAGACTGGCTGCTGGACTCGCCGCAGCTCTCTGGGGCCACCGTGTCCCAGGGTAAGTGACCACTGGGTGGCAGCAAAGTGCAAGCGCCACTGAGCTTGCCCTTCTCAAGAGCCGCTGGCCCCTGAGCCTGGGGCCAGACACACTCAGCCTGGGAGTTTGGAAAGCACTGTGGACCTTTCCAGAACCACATGCAATGGGCTGGGGACACCAGCATCCGGTGTTCGGAAGGGTCATCAGATCAGGAATCTCCTCTCCACCATAGAGACGGTGCAGTTTGAGGCTCTGATCCTCAGGAGGGAGGTGTGGCTTCTGGATCCCTGTGTCCTCACAGGGAATGGAGCAGCAGTCAAGGTCACAGCCCAACACCATGAGCACCAGCCAGGCCATCTTTCACGTGGGCAGAAGGGGTAGCTGCTGTGGGCCCTCAACAGACTGGGCCCAGGGCAACTCACTGCCCCTTTGCCCATGTTAAATGCGGCCCTGGTTCATTAAAAACGATGCAAATTAGCACGTATATTAAAATGCTTGGGAGATATGGAAAAAAAACCAATACCGTCCCATTCAAAAAGGTGCCTACGGTCAGCCTAGCCTTGCGGAGGCTGTCACCATCGAGAAGGACCCCCCCTTCTTTGGGGGTGGGGGTGGCATCAGCTGAGGATAGGGGACAGGAGAGGATGGGGGACAGGAGAGGACAGGGACAGGAGAGGACGGGGG
>RJWH01006824.1:0-48565 GCA_004363575.1 Solenodon paradoxus
GGGGGAGAGGGGGGAGAGAAGCCCAAATTCCCTGGTTGTGTACTGTTTGGGAAGAACCGAAAGAAGTCACTCTGGCCATGTTCCCTGTTTTGTGGTTCAGTGACTAATCCAGAAAGTAGAACCAAAGTAAAAGGACTAGTGACTAGAAACAGACAGAGACCTGGCGGGGTTGAGACGGCCCTGAGGCCTGGCCAGTCACTCTGGCTTCTACCCTGTAGGCAGCGGGGGAGTGTGCAGGTGTGGAGATGTGATGCTCTGAGAGGAGCAGGTCTCAATGTGTCCTAGAGGAGCGCTCTGTAGGGCCTGTGGCATTTTGTATTCCTGCGGGAAGAGGTCTCATAGGTTCTTGACCTCTTCTCTCCCGGAGCGTGTTCTCTCTGGAGGTCGGGGTGCAGCAGTTACATCACAGGCTGAGCGTTAAATGCAGCCAGTGTCTTAGGAAGGGCACTTCAGGTACTTTTTCTACACAACACACTGCCCCACAGCTGAGCGATGCAAGAGACAAATTTGTATTATATTCAGATTCTGCGGGCAAGGGTTTTCATGGGGCTTGAAGTATCCAATGTTTGGAAGCTCAGCCGGAAAGAGGCAATGCTGAGGCCGACTTGATGGCTGGGCTGCAGTGACCTGAAGGTCCCTCCCCTCTCACCTGGTGACAATGCCCTTTCTCCATTGGGTCCTCAAGTTGGGCCATGGACCCAAGCACACAGCCTATGCATCTGGTCTTTCCTTAAGAAGGCTGGTTTGGGCTTCCTCACACTTGGCATTTGGACTCAGAGTGACCATCCTAAGAATGCACAGTCTAGCTTTGGAAAGGACTTGCCATCATTTCTCTGTTCTTCCCATAGAGACACTAACAAAGATCTGCATACTTTCAAAGGGATGGGGTCTCCACTTCTCCAGAGCAGGGGTGTCAAGGTCAGATTTGGGGATCGGTCTGGGGAATAGGCATCGCAGCAGGCGTAGTATTGGTTCCTCGAGGTCCTGTCCTTGTAAGGTTAGTGACAAAAGTCACTGTCCCTACAGACACTGCAGGAAAGGATGTTATTTGCGGATGTGACTTGTTATGCATTGTTTGCCCTGAAGTTCTGGTTTCCGGGAACCTGGTGATAGATGAAGTTAGCCAGGAAAAGGCCTGCGGCAGGCGGGGCTTGAGCTGGCATTTGAGCGGTTGAGTGGACGCTGGGAGAGGAGAAAATGTGCTCATCTTTGGTGACTGAGGGGAGTTTGTGAATTTTGAATTTCTAGATCTGTTTGTTAATGCCCAGGGCAACTAAGCTGTCTGAGGAAGGAATGCTGTCAACATCCATCTCTGTGGAAGACCAGGGACACACAGTCGTATCAAGGCAAACCTTCTACCTGCCCCTTCAACATAATCGACATCAGGGGTCATCCAGTCACCTGTCTTGTCAAAACGCTAAACTCTTTCTCCTGATTTTCCCCGTTATTTTTTGTTTTATTCTGGAGTGCGAGGAGTAAATCCACATGGCAATAAGAGTCACCGAAGTCCTTGAGTTAGTGTAGCGAGTCCCCTTACTGGCACAGAAATCACATTCAGTAAAATAGATGCTTACTTGCCCGCTTTTCCTCCATGGGACTGAGAATCTGAGCAGAAGAAACCGTGTCCAGCCTCCCCCAGGAGAACGAAGTTTTGTTAGATGCTTAACACCAGCTTGCTTTAGTGACATTAAGAGCCTCAGGTGACGGTGATGACTCATTCAAGTGTAAATGAAAGGAGGGTGAGCAGTCTGGGCATTCTGACAGGAGACCCAAACTGATTTCTGTTCCTTATTTTTGATTCTTTCTCTTTGTCCTGGAGTCTGACCGGCTCCTCTGTGTTCCTTTCCCCCGGGAGTAGGAATATGATCCGTCCCGATTCCTCTTTCTGTTTCTGACCCTCTTTATCCCACACCTGAAGCTTCGCATCCCAGCACACCGCCTCTGCTCTTGTCCTGGAGGGACATTGTTTAGACCAGAGCCGACACGCAAGACATGCTGCCAGCTCTGCTGTCCGCCTTCCCTTGGCAAGTCTCCCTGGCTGGACTCTTTCACTGAAGCTAAGATATGTGGAGAAGCTTGTTTCTTACAGAGATATTTTTAAAAAGATACATTTCTGCGGCCCATGGCCATGGATTCTCTGCAGAAGGATGGACAAGGAGATGTGGTTAGATGTGTGTGCTGGTGAATCAATACAAGGAAATGAGTTGTTCTTTGTCATTGCGTCCTGGGCACCATGAGAGAGGACCTAAATCATCCGCCATCAGCTCCTGGAGGTTCTACTCCGTTCCAAGAAGTTGTATGGACACCAAGTCCAGGCTTCTGTTATTTTAGGCAATTTAGTTAACTTGCTGGTGGGAATATTAGTTTGGCTGCTAGAGGAATGCTGGCCACTGCAGAAGACCAGAGGGGAGCAATCATTTTCTGGGTCTGGCATGGCCCTGATTACACACTAAATATTTTCTGCCTCTTATGTCTGGGATTTATGGGCACTCTCTTGCTTGAATAGATGGCCCTTTTGCTATGATACATGGGTCAGACCTCTGGGATTTTGCCCAAGCATTTGTCCAAGAGCTTGAACAAATTAGAACCAATACCCCCTCCCCACTTCCCACCATATGAATAGGACAGCCCTTCATCTGCTAAGTCCTGGGATAAGACTGCCAGGTCAGGTTGTCTGCTGTTCTGGGGTAAGTCCTAGAACCAGACCAATCCAGGAAGAACATGGAAAATGAGGCAAACCGTGAGATCCTGACAAGCAGTTTGTGAAAGGAACTCAGGAGATGACCAGATCCATGAACAAGACCTAAAAATGTTAATCTAGGGAAGATGAGTCTCAGAAGGTCAAGTTGATTCATCTCAGAAGGGAAGTCTGTGGACGGGCAGTAACAAACATGCCCTCAGCTTCTTAGGGAGATGAGCAAGAGCAAGACGAACCAGAGGGGAGACTGACCAAGAGCAGGAGTCTAAGGAAGGAAGGGTGCAAAGGTTCCAGGAAATAACTGGAAGCCCAGTCTGCTGGGGCATGAAATGAAGTTAAACCATGGAGCCTCCTGCCATCTGGGATTTCAAGCCCAGGCCTTCAAGTGAAAGGAAGCACTCTCACTTCCTGGACACCTGGCAGGTATCGCCGACTTCTTTCTTTTCTATTTCGCCCATTTGCAAGTTTTAAGAATAACTTTCATCATCTTTTCTTTGTCATTGCCGTGGCCTCAGTTCCTGTCTCTTGTTTGGGCTGTTCTCTCTAGGGCTCCCTGCTTTGCATCTTCATTCATACACCCTCCAGATTTTTGACACTTTCATTTCGAAAATGCAGGTGTCAACAGATCACTTGCCTGCCCCAACGCAGCAGACCTCTCCATGCGATTCACTGAGAAGATGGCGCTCTTGTGGTGGGCAGGCTGCTGGCTCCCCAGAAGTGTCCATGTCCTCATCTCTGGAACCAGTGAATAAGTTAGATGCCATGACAAGGAGAGGCTGAGAGAGCAGATGGAAATGAGGTTGTGATCGCCTTAGGGATTTAGGAAAGAGAGACTATCCGGGGCTGTCTGATGGGTCCACTGTGTCACAGGACCCTTCTGTGGAGAAGAGACAGGCTGAAGCCTCTGAGTGGAGTGAGGACATGTGGTGGAATCCGGTGGCCCTCGCAGGCTTTGAGAGATGGAGGGGCCACGAGGCCAGGAATGTGTACAGACTGAATGCAAGATACACAAGGCAAGAAAACGGATCCTCCGCCAGAGCCTCCAGAAGGCACGTAGTCACACAGCCCTGCTGGCACCTTGCTCTTAGCTATTGAAGCCTATTTTGGACTTCTCATCTCTGAAACTATAAGATAATGCATGTGTGTTGTTTTAACAGCTACATTAGAGGCAGTCTGTTAGAGCAGGAAGAGAAAACTTCAGGCATCTGGTATTTTAAACGTTCATGATCTGACTCGTCTGTGTCTCCGCCTTCTTCATGCACATGAAGTTCTAGATTCAGCAGGACACCCCCCTCCCCCACACACCCTGGTCCTGGAGCGCGACGGCCCGGTCCTGGAACATGACAAGTCCTCGTGTTTGCTCCTGCTGTGTACTGAGCTGGAAAACACCTGTCACTGAAGTGAGGCAGCTGTAGTGTCACCTGTGGGAAAAGATGTTCAGGGATGATGCTTTGCTTCACGCCAGTTAGGAACACACTCAGCTATGTCACATGTCACCCTTGCAGGGCCACTGTGAGACTCACCCGAGACACTTGGTGTCATCTGACTTTCACTGCAGGAGGCTGTATAAATGTCGTCATCTCTCCACTAGTGGCAGTGCCAGAGGTCGGGAATTTGGTGCCTGTAATAACCTCACAGTGTGGTGTGTTGCCTGTGCGAGACTCCGTGGTAATCTGTAAGGTGGCCTGGGGACAGACTGTGACACTTGCTAGATCATGGATGGGAAACAGGCGGTTTATGCCACTCGGCTGACGACGGGGCGGGGTTGTCCCAGAATGTGTCGGGCACTGTCCAGGGTGCTGACAGGACAGAAGCAGATAAAACAGATGCTGCATTTACCCAAGGACGTTTTCCAGTATAGCCAGTGTCTTGCTCTTGGTTTCATCTGAAACGTCTTGGGCTGGTAGCTGCTTCCAACCTGGGGATTTGCTGACCCTGGAAAATTCACTGAGGTCAGTAGCTAGTGGTTTGGCTGAGAGCTCTTTCAGCTCCAGGGACCCCAAACGGAATGATGCCCCTGACCAGAGTGGCAGAGGGAGAATGCATGCCCACAGGCAGGACCAGCAGAGACCGTTGCCAGAATAAAAGGAGGCAAATCAGTAGAATCACACACCAGGCACAGTGGGCTCAGCAGACCTGTGATCCTCCCATCGCTGAGGCTGTCACCGCGTGTGTGCAGAGGAGTGCCAGCACTCAGAGGGCGGTCCAGGCTTTCATCTCCACATCAGTGAGAGGCTACTGTATTTCCTGAGCTTCAAGTCATTGTAACTAAAGCAGTGACCTGCTCTCTCTCAGGGACGTGGCATTTTCCTACTTGGGTGGCAAATGACCTGGTTTGCTCAGGGACGGGGAGGGAAGGATCATAATACCTACCAAGGGCTTAGACGCTGCACCTGGCAGAAGAGCCCTTTCATGGAATCCTCACAGCGTCCTATGAAGGGAACGCTGTTGGCTTCATTTTCCGCTGAGGACACTGAGGGCCTGTATTGTAGGTCTTTGACTCAGGTCATAGGGAGAGTAAGTGGCTGAGCCTGGACTTCCCAGCAAGGCTTTCTGGTTTAGAGCCTTTGCTCTTTTCTTGAGAAAACTGATCACTTATATTTTCCTCTATCTTAATGATTATCTCTGGGAGCTTCACTCTTATGGCCACAAATTCTCTCTTTTTAAAGAGAGGAAGGAGGGAAGGGAGAAGAGGAAGAAGCATCTTGATTTGTTTATTTTGCTTTTCAGCCCTCTGAGCACCTTGGACTGGTAACTGCTTCCCATCTGGGGAGCTGCTGCTCAGTCACCAGATCCTTGGGCTTGACACGGTCCGCGCGCCAGCATCTCAGCCACCAGGGCCGCAGAGGTACACACGTGGCCACAGTTTCTTCTGCTCACATCTGTCCTGCCTTGGCCACCTGCTCAGGCTGGTGATGGTTGGGTGGACGGATGGACATGAAGGGAGATAGTCTGGGCTCCTGGTTAGCCATGCACCTGTGGAACTAAGTAGCCCTCATCCTGGTGAGGTGTCATCGTGGAATAGAGACATTGACAGGGAACTCTGGGGTCATTTGGCCCCATCTCTGTTGCTGGGCTGTATGCTACCCAAGTCATTTCCAAGAGAGTGCTGTCTCTCTCATTTTCAAAGTCCCTTTGGATGGGTTTTTAATTCATTTTTAATGACTTGTTACACAAAACCTGAGCAAACCCCACTCTTCCACAGACATTTGTCACGAGCGCCTGGTTTCAACTGCACTGCATTTCCATTTCCTTGCTCTGTCACTTGCCTTATTCAGCTACCAAATTCTGCAAAGTGCTTTCTTAGCCATGCCCTGGTTTTAAATAGGGATGATTAATGCATATTTGTTTCTCTCTCATCCCTTTCTTGCCTGTGTGTAAGTGCTGACTCCTTCCTCTCCCTGGCATTACCTGGACACTTTGCTCGTCTGGGCAGTGGCAGTAATGGCATCGACCTTTCACTGTAGTTGTCGTTCCAGCAGTGCAGCACATGTAGGTCAGCAAGAACAGTGCGCGGCACTTAGTAGGTGCTCAGTAATATTATTCCATGTCTTCACCTCTGCTCTGTCTGTAAAGTACTCTGCGGGGTCAAGTCAGGCATTTGTCTGTAGATCGAGTGTTTCTTTCATCTACATCCCATCAGGTAGAGATATGTACCTTTGTCCTCTCTAGACATCCCCAGAGAAAAGCAACTCATTAAAACTGGATGTAGTCACATTTTTAGAAGGTGTCTTTCACTGTCTTCCCTCTCTGTCCTTGCCCCCTTTGTCTTACCCTCTGGTGAACATTTTTGAAGTTCTTTCACAAGGCACTGTGAGTTCTCCTTTGGCGTGCTAGTTTATCTATGAAGAAGACACCTGCAGAGAACTTTATACAATACTCCAGAGATAAGAGGGCTGGGGCTTTAGAAGAAGAGAAGCACACTGTCTTCCTCTGGTCTTTCTCTTTTACTCTGACACTACTATCATGCTTTCAGCTCTTGCAACACCTCTGTGACACTTGCTGGGCACTCTGACATTGAATTCGATCATCACATCATCTTCCTGGAGTTAACACTGCAGACCAAAGGTGAAGGGCTCAATCCCACAAGACATCTCTTCCCTCACTTCACATGGCAGTCACCAGCAGTAGATCCCCAGGTAACACACGGCTTCTATTTGAGTCAGCTACAAATCGAGGTTCTTATGACCCCTTTGATTTGATTATTTGCTAGAATGACTCACAGAACTCTGGGAAACACTTGTATTTCCCACATTGTTAAAGGACAGGATAAATGATATAGATGAACAACCTGACGAAAAGATCCATGGGACGAGGTCTGAGGGAATCCCAAGTGGAGAAGCTTCTGTCCCTGTGGAGCTGGGTATGACAAATTCCCTGGACGGGTGTGCTCAGCAGCCTAGGTGCTGTCTACATCTGCACGATTAGGGTTTCATGGAGGCGTGTCCAGTAGTCATGTCCGGGTCTCTCCAACCTCTTCTCTAAGAATGAGGGTGGGCTGAAAATTCCAAGCTTCTATTCATGGCTTGATTTTTCTAGCAATCAGCCCCATTGAGGAGCATTTAAGAGCCAACTCAGAATCAACTTAATAGAATAAAAGATGCTTCATCATTTAGGAATTACAAGGCTGTTAGGACTCTGTGCCAGGAAATAGAAGCCGAAGCCTGTGTGTGTGTGTGTGTGTGTGTGTGTGTGTGTGTGTGTGTGTGTGTGTGCGCGTGTGTGCTCTCTCCCTCTCCCTCTCTCCCTTCTCACAACTGGGAAGTTTCATTTACTTCCCACATCTTCTATTCCCACATAGGCCTCTCACCCTCTCAGAAGACATCATCTCGGTAACTCCAGCCTAGACTCACCTTCTCCATCTTGAGATGCCTGCAGCAGCACTTTCAATTCAATGTATGTGTCATGTCTCTGTTGGTTAATAGGATCCATATCAAGGAAGAGATTGCTCTTGTATTATAATAATGAGAAAAGCAAGGTCCTTTCCTGAAGGAGCAGATACTCTAATGGCAGAGAGACTTACACATCTAGAAAGTCACATTACGGTCTGGTGAGGAGTGAAGCTGGAACTGTGTGCACTGAGTTGGGAGAGCATGGGTTAAGGGAAATGAGTTCTATCTTAGAGGACAGGTGAGACATCAGAGTGTTGGTTTTTTAACTGAGCCTGGGAGAATGGGAGGAGGGCCCTCAGAGGAGAGATAAAGCTTGTACAAATTGGGAGAGCGTGGAACAGGGAGAAACATGGCTATTCCATGTAGCTGGACTTTAGATATCACATTGGGAAAGTGACTCTTGCCGAGGTTCCATATGTCATTTGGGCCTGACTGAGAAAGATTTGTAAGCCTTGCTGAGGAATTTGAATCAGACCCTAAGGATAGTGAGATACTGCAAGAGATTATTTGGTAGCAGGTGATGGATACAGCCTCTGCTTCAGACGGGCCCTTCAGGAGTAAGGATGGAGGTGGGCGAAGATCAGGAACTAAGTAAGTTAGTTCTTTTGAAGGTCTCTGCAGTCGTGTACTAGGTTGGTCCTATGGTCCACTCTCAATGTTTGTTACACAAGAGTGGTCAGAGGCATGTCACAGAGCTGATCTCTCCTTCCTCCTTAAACACTCCCTTTGGCTTCCAGAACACATGCTCTCCTGGGCTTTCTGATCTCACAGATCATTATGTGCCAGTGAGGCTCTCTGACTCTAGACGTTTCTGAGAGAAGACATTGATGCAGGAAGTGATTGCAATTGCCAAATCCTGAAAAGGCTAGAGAAGGAAGAAAAAGAAAGGCAACGTTGCTCCTGGAATGGAAACACAGACACTATCAGACCCTTGCAGAGGAGGAGAGAAAACAGTACAAGAGACCAGGGCCTCTCCCAGCCAGATCCCTGCGGAGGTGTATGAGCAAGAGCGAGGGGTCTGTTTTGTGTCGCTAGATTCATTGCCTCTGTTGTTCCCATCAGCTCTGCTCTGGCCATGAGCTATTACCAAGAAAACAGAGCTGTCAAGAGAGTAGTCTCCCCTTTCCTTCTGGTCCCCAGCAGCACCCCATTGGTAGAGCCAAACTGTAATCCCGATAGCAGGGGAGTCTGAGAGATGTGCTTTCAGGGTCCTGGGCGCCTATAGTCAGGAATGTGGGCCAAGAGTAAACAGATAGCACAGTGGTCTTTTAGCTTCCATGAGCATCCATTCTCTGTTCTCCACAGGTGACTCCATCTTTCCTTGTTGGACCAGTGTTACCATGAGAAGCTCATAATAGTTGGGCATTAGTTTTAGCTTTCAGTTCATTGGAACAGATTGTTTTTGCTTCCTAATGAAAATTTCCTTCATAGGAACCAAGATTTCCTTATGAACAGAACTAAAGCTTGTGGGGATAGAAGAACATACTTCATGAAGACTTATTTGCAAATGGTGATGAGACGGCCATTCCCACTTTTGTCCCTTGTTTCTCAGATCTTTGTATTTTGACCAAATGAGTGATTGAATCCACATCCTCGAGGACAGACCCACCATCTCACAGGGTGTTGGCTCTGAGCTACAGTTGTCTTTGAGTCTTTGAAAGTCCATTCAACCATGGTATCAGGCCAGCTGCTTCTGGGTGATGAAGTTTGTGGTAAGACCAGAGAATTCCATGGATATGCTTATTACTGCACTTCATTTGCTGTGAAATGAGTTCCTTTGTTAGAAGTAATGTTGTATGAGATACCATGACAGTGACTAAGGCATTCTCAAATTGAAAGATTTTGATTCCAGCATAATCACTGCAGGCAGGGGAAAGCAATTTCAATGAGAAGAAATTATTCCCTCTGTGGCGGGAAGGGTGCAGTGTAATCAACCTGCTACCAGGTGCAATATCGAGGCTCAGCACTACTTTGTCATATTGGCAGTTTGGGAACTCAGCAGTGATAGTGCCATCCATCCATTCACCCATCCATCCACCCCACCCACACATCCATCCACCCACCCATCTACCCACCCATCCACCCATCCATCCTCCCACCCATCCACCCATCCATGCACCCACCCACCCTCCCATCCAGATAGAGGTAGGTTAGTAGAGAGTCATAAATGGATAGGTATCTCCATGTCACCCCTGGTCAGGAGAAGCCCATGTCAAACCCGTGGGCAAAGCCTCCATCTCTGTCACCATGTCCACTCGACACAGAGCTGACAGAGCAGCGCAAGGGCAGCTGGGAAAGTGACTAACTGGCCTTAGCAGAACAGACCATCTTGTCCATCTGTGTTGACAGTTTCTCTGTTGTAGATACTATTTTGTGAGCATTAACATAGGACATGAACAGCCACTCTAACTCTTTTGACATGTCCAAACACATGCCCCCTTATTTCCTTGACCTGTGAATGTTAAAATGCCTCAACTTTCAATCCTCATGTATCTAATTTATCCACACTCTGTCTTTGATCATCTAATGTAACCTGAGGTCTTTAAATAACATCTTATCACTGACAAGTCCCAAATTGGTATTTCTAGTCCTCTCTTCTCTGAACTCCAGACTCATTTATTCCCTTCTCTATCTGAACATCTCTTAGGCATCTCAGACTTAAAGAACTCCTCTTTCCTCCGAGCCTGTCTCTCACAGGATGCCTCATAAAGTGGCAGCTCCACGCGTCCAGTTGCCTCATTCCAAATTCAGAGGGTCAGCCTCGGCTGTTCTCTTTTATTCACATCCCATATCCAGTTTTTCAACAAATCACCTCAGCTTTCTCTTCAGAATTTGTTTGGCCCCTGTTCCTTTCCCCGACCCCCGTTACTGCCGCGGTGGTCTCGCCCATGCCGCGTTTCATCTGCCTGGTTACAACAGGATCTGAATTCACTTCAGCCCCCCTACTACCACTGCCAACACAGCAACCAGCGCGATCCTGATGGAACTAAGTCCTCGGCTTAAACCCTGCAGGGCCTTCCCATCTCACCCAGGGTAGGAACTGCAGGCCTTTCAGTGGTTCGGAAATCCGGAAGGGTCTCATCCGCCCAGGATCTCCTTGACTTTGCCTCCAGCCACTGTGGCCATCTCTCAGCTCCAGCGTCCTTGGACCCCTCCTGTTTCTTGACGACACCAGGCGCATCCCTGCCTGCGGGTGTGGCCTTCTCTGCTTCCTCTGCCCCCACGGTTCCCATTCAGACGGCCACGGGGATTTCATCCCTCGCCTCATTCAGGATTTGGCTCGTGTCAGTTTTGCACGGAGAATTTTCCTTCATTCCTTATTTGCTAATGCAGCTTTCACAGTCCCAGGTTACTCCCAGCCCCCATGACTGTTTTGTTGTCCCCTTACTTATGTGTTTCCCTACTGGATTCTAAGCTTCATGAGGGTGAAGAAGCTCATTCTTTCTTCCTTTTTTTTTTTTTGTCCCTGCTGAATCCACATTACCTGACACCTAGAAAGCATTTCATACTTCAGAATGAAAGAAAAAAAGTGGGAGCTCCTGAAATTGGAGGATACTGTGGACTGAAACACTCAGTTCTGGTCTCGCTAAGTGTGGGGTGAGGATGGAATCAAGGCCCATGCTGAGCTTTGTATCTTGAGTCACAGAACTGAGGATACACCCTGAAAAAGAGCTGGGACTGGGTAATTGTTTTGTAAAATTTCACACATCCTATACGGATTACATAGATATTCCTATACTATTTTCTTGTCTACTCATCTAGACTGTGAACTCAAACTTATGGTGGGCAGGGAGCACTCTTTCTGTGACCCTGGATTTGGTGCCCTTTTGACACAGCTCTGGGCACTCGGTCAGTGTCCACACATTCTGGCATTGGGTCCAGCTGGGCTGCAGATGACAGAGGCTCCATTTCTATTCCCTGGGAGAATGTTCACCCAGGGCCAGGGGGACCTGGAACTTAGAGGGCTGTGACTGAGAAAAAAAATGCACTCTTGTAGATGTTCCCTGAAGAGAAAGCTTTAGCGCCCTTGTATGTCACCATCCATGGTCTACCACTTCTGGCAAAGAAGGTCACCATTTGGATTGCTGGAAGCCGCAACTACCAGGTGGGGGCAGGAATGAGGTGGAAAGAGGTGAGGCAGACCTGGAACTGGAGGGGGACTCTCATGGATTTAAAGATTTCAGGAAGGCTTAATGAACTAAAGTAATTTTCCTTCAGAGTAAAATTTTACAGGCATTAAAGGTCCTCACTTCACTGAAAGTGCTCATGGGCAAGTGCGTCCCAGTGATTTATGAATTTGCAGATTATGCATTATCCTTTCAGAGGAGAGGGATCCCCCCGGGGCTTCCTGCCTCCTTTTCTAATGCTGGTGAAGGAACCAGGTACACACCCTACATCTGGTCTGCAGTCTCCTGTATGGCTACTGGGGTCTTGGAGGGGTGGGCAGCTGTTTGAAGGAACTTAACTCTAGAATCCAAATTCATTTCCTCCTTCCCTCCCCCAAATAAGGATTGCTTGCATCCCTTGTTTCCTAAAGAGCAGTGATCATGTGAGAAATGTGTTTGCATAATATAGCTTACAAAGCAGGCCAGTTACCCTTACTTGAGGAGACGGGATGGTGTGGGAAGTTCCAGCCCCCAGTTATCCCTCTCTCCAACCTGCTGGAGATTTGGACTTTTCAGTTCAAATACAGGTAATTCTGGAAGGCAGAGGGTTAAGGAAGACTCTTGTTTTCAAGAGGACAGGAACCATTTCTCTTTTGATCAGTTTATTATCAAGACTTTTGTGCTGTGTGAGGCTTTAGGTAAGAACCGATGCCTGGCAGAGAGAAGGGTTAATAACAAATGAAGACTTTATTTACTGGCCGCGTGTGTGTCTGAAGATCAGGCAGTTAGCTGAGTACTGGCCTGAGCATCTGGGGGCAGCAGAAAACACTAGATGCCTGGGGACAAGAAAGCTGGAGTCAGATGCAGCAAAGATGGCACCAACTAATTTTGTAGAATGCCAGCTGTGTCCCTTATTGTCACCTTATTATGTAAGTCCTTATTATAATATAGACATTCATATGTATTGTTTATTATATACAATGCATATTTTATATATACATAATATATATTTTATATATGCAAATGTATTATATAATGTATATTTTATATATTATGTTTATATGTAATATAATATCTATTTCTTATATATTATATTTATACATAATGTCATATATATTTCATATCTATAATGTTTTTTTGTATATTTAATATACACAATAAGTCTATTAATATTATTCCTTGTCGTCACCAGTCTTATAGGAAGGAATGAAGGCGAGTAGGCAGGCAGGCAGAAAGAGGGAAGAGAGAGGAGGGAGAAGCACTTTATTTGGTTGTTCATCTTGGTTATTCCCTGCTCTCCCACACAACCCCATTCAGGGTCCCGAACCTGGGTCCTTTGCGGGACATGTGGACTCCATCCAGTGACCTTATCTGCTAGGTCACCAGGGCTTGCCTACCCTTTTCGTTCTTGTAAAACTTTTTATGAACCCAGAGTTGATCACAGATAGGCATTTTTTTTTACTTTTCACATCATCATTCTTAAGGAAGAAGGGAGTGGAGGAGGGCATGAGGGAGGGAGACCGGGAGGGAGGGAGGAAGGGAGGGAGGGAGAGAGAAGAGTTCCTTTCCACACTCCCAAATTGTTACCACACTTTACATCTCAGTTCGCATACTCTCTCCTTCGTGAAGACTTTGCACATCACATTTTTGGTCTTAATTATGTCTTCTTTTCAACTTGAAAAGCATATTATCTGTACCTCTCTCACACATGCGCCACTTCACCACTTTGTTATCCCGCATTGATAACTGAGGCATGGGCCCCGCACAGTGCTGCCGTGTTGTGCTCGCGTGAGGGATGCACAGGGACTGAGACCTGACTTATGACCTCAAAGAGGTCACAGCTTCATAAGCAAGACAGTTATGCAGAGAAGCATGTAAACCCGAAAGCGTTAAAAGCTGTAACCGATGAAGAGATGGAATGCTATTCCAGAGGACATATCCTTATATATGTGTATATCTAGGGTGCTCTCTACTATTCTATGTGTGACGTGTGTGTAGATTATATTAAGAAAGAAGTGTTATTTAGTCATGAATTATTCTAATTTATTTGCATTTCTCCTGCTGTTTAAAATCCCTTCAGAGTTGTAACCACTTGGGTCAAAAAGGTATTTATTTGACATACATGGATCTCCCAACAGTTTGTCTTGTTCTTTTTACATTACATATCTCTTTATTTCTTTCTCCAAGAGCAAAGAAAACATGTTATCTTCCCCAATGGGCTTTGACCTCCCTGAATTCAGCAAGTCCCTTTCTGCTTCACCTAAGATCCGCTCAGTAACTGTGTCTGGAACTCATGAATGAATGATAGACTCCTGGAAGCCAAGACTGTGATTTTCTCTTCTCTGAAGTCCCACCCACTGCCTTGTACTGGCAAGCTCCCACAAACACCTGAATGGAAGAGCACTACATCTGGGCAGAACAAGCATGTTTGGTCCTGTCTCTTGCTAGTTATGTGCTTTGGGGCACTTTGCTCAGCCCTCGAGCCTTGGCTTCCTCATTGGTGAAATGGACATTTTATCTTTTACCTGCTTGGTCTCAAAGTCTGACGTGTAGATTGAGAAGCACCCAGTGTGTTTGGCACATAGCAGGGATTAGATTAGTGCATTCTCCTTCCTTTTTCTCCTTTGAGTTGACTGTCCACTCTCATCTGAGATGTTGGGGAGTCAAATCAGGCTTTGCTGTGGATTAGAGACTCGCCCCTCCACCTTTCCTGCATCCGTGTCACCCATGGTGGTTCCGGAAGCACGTATGCATCCTCTCCTTCTGCTCTGACTCCAGACTCAGAGGCCTGGGGCTTGTTGGGTGTGATGATTGCATCTGTGTTTCTCTTTCCTCCCTGATAATTCCCTCCTCCCTGGAGGCTGTCAAATGGCTCTGAGTGGTGAGAGAAATCAAGGGGACAGGCCTTTTCTTGCTCTTAGTTTTGTTTTCTCGGCAGAGTGTCTTAAGCCTAAAGATGACTGCCGTCTCTTTATTGCTCTATATCTGCCCTTCTGTGTTGACTCCAGAGTAAAGAAAGTTTCCAGCCCCGAATTCTCAGTGTTTAGACTTTTCCTCTGAGGACTGCTCAAAGGCATTTACTCAGACCTCCCTCTGTACATCTCCCATCACCTGATCTCTTTACAAGGTTCAGTCCAGTTGAAAGGAATCAATGCTTTTCTCATGATGGTGCCAATTTGGAAGGGTGGTGCCATTGAAGCACAGCTAGGGAGGATTCGTGTGACAATGGAGCAGTTCTCAAAACGTGCTCCTCTGATCACCACAGGAAGGTTTCTGGATCCTCCCCAGGACCCAGGACCCAGGACCCAAGTCAAACTTGCTGGAAGCAGGGCCAGGAAATCTGCATTTAGGAAGTCTCCCAGTTACTGTTAGTCTCTAATGTTACTCATAGATTGGAAGGGACACTGCCCTGGTCACTTGATCAGGGTCACACATTATTGGGACTTTGAGTCACTTCCTTTTTGTTTGTCTATTCCCTCATCTATAAAATGAAGGTAGAGACTAGATTAGATTAATACCATCTCCCAAAGTCTGTGATTTATTGATGAACACAGTTATCTTTCATTGACTCAGAAATGATTATTTTTAAGAATATTTGAGATGATGAGCCTGTCTGTTCAGGAGACAGAAGGAGAAAACATGTCCCCACCTCAAGCTGTTTGGAAGCTATTTGAGAAGAGGACTCAGGTGCTATCCAGAAGCTATCAAGAAAATGATTAGTTAAATGGCAGATTATGTGATTTGGTTTTAAGAATAATAGTTTTTCAGAAGTTAGAGAACTTTGATGGTTGGGGTAATCCTAGGATGTTTCCTAAAGAAGATGGGCTTGAACTCTTCTGAAACAGTAGGCAGGAAGTTGCAGGTGGTAATAACCAGATGAGGCAGAGGTAATGGTAAAATGAGACAGAACAGAAGACAGCAGAGTGTGGGAATGTGGTTGGCTTCTCTGTGGCATCTTGAGAAGCTTCGATTAACCAAAGCAGGGGGCCGTCTCTGGAGAACTGCGGAAAAGCGGTTGGAGTGTGTGAAGGGTGGAATATGAAATGCTTTAAATATCAGTCAAAGGAGCCAAGATTTCATCCTTTACCAGAGGAAGTCAGGAAACATTTGTAAGCAAGAAAGTGTGAATTAAGAGGAAAATGGAAGCCCCCTCTCATGAAGGCAGCGATCCTACTCATAGTTTAGAGTTCATTTGTCTGGATCCTCTAAGAAGCAGCATCAAGGTGAGATTAGATTCACAGGAAACATATTAGGGACAGACAAGATGGATGGACAGAAGGACAGTGCGTTGGGTAAGGAGACTGCTAGAATGAGAATGGTTCTGGGGTCTTAGACATGTTTTCTAGAACAATTTGTGTTAACATGATGATGAAGTGGAACTCTTACCCTCAGCATGTCTTTCTTCTCTCTGTGTGGCCTTTGTACTTTGTGCAGGTTGTTTGATGTTGCTGAAGCCTGCTCTTGAGACACAATAAAGTGGTCTCACTGACTCCTGCAGGTTCTATGTGGGTTCTCTGACCTACCTGGAAGAACATAGTTTTGAGTTTGTCCAGGATTTGGCATGGCCTACTCTAGCCACCCATGCTTTTATATGGTGACTCTGACAATGACTTTGCAGAAGAAAGAAGTTGAAATGGAGGGGAGACGTCTGTTGTATGTACATAGGCATTTATTCAACAAACAGGAATTATAGGCACATTGGTAGACATTTGGGGAGAGTGTGGATAATTCCTTTGCCTTTATCAGCCCCTGTTGAGGAAAGATGCCATGAATGGAAGAGGCATGGACCACTGATGGTGAAAAGCAACTTCTGCACAGGCTAGCTACCTGTTATGCTGTGATAACAGGACAGGTAGCTTGGGTGACTCTGGTGTTCTACAGTCACCCAGTGATGTTTTTCTTTGCTTGGGTGTTTCTTTCCATCCTTTCCCACCCTCAGAATTCAATCTGAGAGAAGAGACTCCTAAGTCCTCCAGTAATGGTTCCCCAGAGAAGTTGAGCATCCCAAACCAACTTTGCCATGGACTCTCTTTGACCTTTAATGGTTCACATCCTTGCCTCTTAATTTTTTCTTGGTTTACATAAAAGAAATGGAAAAATGGCACTGACTGACCCCATGGGGTGCTGGATGAGAATAAATCTCAAAGTGAGTGTTTTGTTGTCAGTTAAATGCCATAAAAATGTTCAATATAATGGCTGATTATTTTTCTTTAATCTTAAATGGATACCTAGAATGGGAAAGCCCCTATTGGTAGCAGAAATTCATTATCTCAGAAAGAGTTTAATGGCTGCTGTGCAAATGAACTGGAGGAAGTTAAATTGTGGAAATGGGAGGAGCTGAGAAGAGTGAAATGAGTTGTGCATTCAATTTAGATAAACACAATTATGTGTAACTGGATCATCACATGTGCAGGCAGGCGCTGTGCATTAGGCACCTGCGTTTTGATTAAAATCGATTCAGGTGCGTGAGCTTAGCATCTTTTCAGATATAGGGTTATACCTAAACCACTGTCCAGGCCCATGAGGGCCAGACAGGGAAATGTTTTTTCCAAGTTCCCCACTGGAAAAGTATAGAGGACATGGGACCAGAGGGACCAGCTCAAGCTGTTGCAGGCAGCTCCCATTGTTGGACACCTCAGCTTCCTTCTGGGGTTCTTACCTTCAACAGAGTCAGGAAAGTGATCTTATAGTCCGAAGGAGACCAATGGACGGTTACTCCAGACAGATGCCACGTGGTAGAGAACAGACGGCACCGGAAGATGTTCGGAGCCATGTGCCATTCAATAATTTATGTCTGCTAAGGCCCTGTGATGGAAGCACACAGTCTCTTGGAACTCCTCTGTAGGCAGACAGCTTCAACCCAGTTCCTTCTTAGCCTTTTAGCTCTAAGGCTGTCCATCAGAGTTATCTCCAGATTAAAGCAAGCCTCTGATCTCGGGGTGGCCATCCTAGTCAACAGTGCCAGCCGGCCTGGGCCTGACCTTGAAGAAGGACAGATGTGGAGAAACAACTGTCAATAGTCAGTTAATTCCTGTTGGCATGTTTTATTTCAAATGCAAAGCATCGTCAGGATTAAAATAAATGCTACCACTTACGGGGATGCATTAAATTAATACTTTTCCCCCCCTTGCTTGAGCCCATAATACCCCTCGACTAAAGGGATAAATACTAAGCCCTCCTCTGGGTAATTTGAGATGCACTGAATTTTGTTACACAAACTAAAGTAAGCTTCCTTTTTTCCCCTTTTGTTTCTCTCCCCTGCTCTCCTCCTCCTCCAGGTTATACTGATCCTGACCAAGCTGTATGACTTCAACCTGGGGAGTGTGACTGAGAGTTCACTTTGGAGGTAAGTGGCTTTAGAGAATCTTGAAGAGCTACTCAGACTCCTGTCAACCAGAGGAGCACAGCTAGGCAGCTGGGGAACAAGCTCTGGAAGGAGGAGAAGATGGTCTTCTTCCCAGAAGGCCTGGTCAGTGCCCCGGTGGAACTGATGGTCCCCACCTGTCTAATCCCTTTGCCTTGGGCTCATCTTTTGGGCCAGTCGCACATCCTCCTCGCACTGTTGCTGCTCCAGCAGCGCAGGCCCAGTTAGAGCCAGCAGACGGACGTGCCGGAACCTGGCAGAGACCGTAGATGAAGACGCCGGCTACAGGGGCGTCCAGCCTTGGGGGTGAGTCTCGACACAAGGACTGTTTCTAGTGCTTAGTTTCTGCAAGATGCTGTGGTTCCTGAGAAACCTGTACCTATGGGAGTAGACACACACGGAATCTGTATGCCCACACACACACACAGATGTGCGCACACACTCACAGACGTGCGGATACACGCATGTGCTCACAGCCGTACTGCCTGCTCATACAGGGGCAGTCAGTTTCATCAGCCACTGCGAGGCAGTGCTTCACATCCTCTGCTTTTTTGTCCACAGGACTCAAGAGGGCTCTGGGTCTCTCTGGTTTGCTTCGTCATTTGTAAACACCGGGGAAGATTTTGTCCCCCAAGGCCATTCACTCGGCTAGACTCTGGGAGCACAGGGGTCTGGGACATGTGCATCTGTCTGCTTTCCTGCTTCTTCAGCTGGCCTGTTTGTGTGCAGAGGACTAGCCAGCATGTCTCTCCTAGGAAGGGGCAGCACTCAGAGCATCTCTTAAATATTTAGGGGTTAATTGCTCACATCCGCTAAGGCCTGGCTCCGTTTGCACAGGATGTCCAAAACCTAATTTTGCTGCTCACTGAAAATTGGCCGAGATATAAGTGACTCGGGTGTGTCTAATAGATGAAAGCATGACTATTTCCACTCAGGCAGGACTCCCAGGGGATTACAGCCTGAGACCCTTTCCCCTGAGGCCCAAGCAGAGTGATGCTGTGTGATCCGTGGAGCCTGATCCCTGTGCTGCATGTTTGGTACAGGTAACGGAACAAGCAAAAAAGCCCTGTCCTTGCAGCTGGGGACAGCTCTGCCTGGCAACCCACGTTGCAGGAAACATTTGGCTGGTTTTACGAGTGGGCCAGCAGAGCCTAGGCTAGACGCTTAGTGCTAGAGGCTCTTAAGTGACAAAGTTGGTGGGTATAAGAGCCCGTGTCTTCACAGATGTGTACCCAAAACAGCTGGAGTGACCCTAAGGGCAGCTTGCTGTCTGGTTGCCTGTATTCAAGCCCTAGTTTGTCCCTACAAAGAGTTCTGTCACTTTGGATGCTTCATGTATCCTCTCTGTATTGGTTTCCTAGGACTGCCCTTGCTAAGCGCCACAGACTAGGTGGCTTCACACAGCAGCAATGTATTCTCTTCCAACCTGGAGGCCAGAATTTGAAATTAGGGTGTCGTTAGGGTGGCAATATCTCTGGAGGCTCTGAGAGTCCTTCCTTAGAAGCTCTTCTAGCTTCTGCTGCTGCAGGCACTCCTGTGGCTGACTTAACGTCCATCTCTGCTTTCATCACCTTCACATGGCTGCCTTCTCCCCTCCGTGTCTTCTCCTTGTCTGTCCTTTATGAGGACACTTGTCATTGGATTTAGGACCCATGAGGATATGATCTCATCATGAGATCCTTAATTTAATTACATCTGCAGAGACACTTTTTCCATTGAGGTCCCATTACAGATTCTGGGGGTTAGGATGTGGGCATAATTTGGGGGAAGTTGTCATTTCTTTGTCCTGCTGATTCCTCTTCCCCGGGGCTCAGCTGCTCCCTCCCTTTGCCCTCCGTCCACCATCCATGAGGCCTTTCCTCGGAACTCTGCATTCCGTCTCGTGGCTGTGTTTTCTTCCTCAGGTCTTACCACCCTCAGGCATGCTGAATATTTGCTTATTGATTTTATTTATTATTTATATACTCTCACTAACATATAAGCTTGTAGAGAGAGTAACTTTCCCCATTTTAATTCAGTACTACATCCTCAGCCCCTGTAACAGTACCTGGCTTACCAGAAGTACTTAATAAACATTTGCTAGATGCAGTAATAAATGTATAGACATTCACAACAGTAATGCACACGTGTGTGTTTGTATTCCATTACTGACTTTGCCTATAAGGAACTACCGATGCCAGGGTCCATGTGCTGGAAATTTTAGGGCATTAAGGGCATGTATTCTGTGTTATCTAGATCTTCAGGGATGATAACAGGAGGCTAGAGAGAAAAGAAGATTTGGGGTTTTTTTTTTAAAGGAAAGGTTCAGGTAGGATTGAAGGCAAGTAGCCAGGCAGGAAGAGAAAAGAGGAAGAAGCACTGTACTTATTTTTATTTAGTTGTTCACACTGGTTGTTCCCCCCGCCCTGGGTCTTGAACCCGGGACCTTGGGATGTATGTGGAATTGCTCCCACGTGTGCTAGACGCTAGGCCACCAGGGCGCACCTAGAATATTTTTTAAGAATGTTGTCCATTGTGCTGATTGGGAAGAATTGGACTATCGGTTTCTACCTATCAAAGACATTCTTTTGTAGACAGGATTCTCTGGGTGCTGGGATGCTGGGTGGGTGCAATTTGCTAAAGGAATAGTGGAAAACAGCCTTGGGCAGGTCAGGCAAGGTTGGGCCTCAGGAAAGAAGGGAGCTGGACAGGAGGTGGAGGTGTCGAACCGTTTAGGGAAGTGTGGGCACTAGCAAGGTTCCCCTAAGAGGACAAACCGGGAGTTACTCAGAGCACTGTTTAAAGGTGACAGATTTTATATGGTGGAACCTTTTGTTGGGATTTGAAAATCTGCTGGATCTTATGGGCTTTCCTTCGGGCTAAATGTGCCGTATGAATGTATTTTCTGTGCTGTGTTTAGAGTGTTCACAGGACTGACAAAGTCCAGTTTAGGAAGCCCTGGATAGAGTGTGACTGAAGAAGGAGACTGTTGCTGAACTTAGCGGGAATTTCCCAACTTGCTGGGGCCTCCTAGGGTGTCTTCTAAAATTGTGCTGTTTTCCCATTCATCCCCTTAAAGCTGTGCGTCTCTCTCCTCTTCTCCTGCTCTAGTTAGAGCCAGGACCCTGGTTTTCCTCCCTGCTGCAGTGTGCAAAGAAAAGAAACGGAATTAAACATGCGCCCTTTCAGTTTCATGATTTGGCCTAACATGCATAGCCAGGTTGAAATTTAATTTGATGATTCTTCTTCAATTTTCTGCAAAAAGAGGCGCCTGGAGCAGGAGCTGTCATCACAGGACGACACTCCCGTCAGGTTGCAGTGTGGCATAATTATGTGCCTCACTGGCTTCATAATGCAGCGTCCATCTCCTCTCAACAGACCGGGGCGACAGTCCTGTGTGTCCTGTGTCTCCGTGACGCTCTCTCTGGAAGTCCGTGGAAGTAGTCCCGTTGCCTTCTCCACCGACACAGCAGGGCCGCTGCTCCCTGTGCCTCGGCAACCTCGTTCTGTCCTTTCCACCAAACTGGAGAAGTTGTGTGTTACCAACCCCCATTTTACAGATGAGAACACTGAGCACTGAAGAGGTGAAACAACTTTCCCCGGATCATATAGCTAATAAGTGGAGGATCCAGGCCTGTTTGCAACCCTTCCCGGGTGCGAGGGTTGGGCGCCACTCTGAGAATAGATTCCTGGATCCTCAAGAATGGGAGACACTTTTCATAGTAGGAGAATGAGATGGCATAGAAAAGAGAAGAGGGAGAAAGTTCCAGAGTGAGAAAGCTGCTGGAGCGATTGGTCTTAGAGTTCCACTTCTAGGCTAACACAGTCTTTCTGTCATCTACTGTCCTGCAGTTATGTGAATCACAGAGGTGATTTTAACTTTTCAGGAGCAAAGATGTGTAGAAAGAAACAGGTGAAATTGATTTTATTCAATCGTTCTCTTTAACCTACATGATCTTAATTTTAATATATAATCAATAACAGTGTTTCAACAGTGCTATTTTACATTATTTTTAAAGTACACTTTTGAAATCTAACATGTGCTTCACACTTAATAGCACATCTCAATTTGGACCTGTCATAGTTCCAGCTGTGGAGCGACACACGACTGGTGGGCGCCTTCATGTACCGCGGAGGTGGACGTCTGCCTCCTCCTCTTCATGTCCTCTCCGTTCATTGTGGGGCGGGGCTGTTTTATACATAGAGAACACAGTCTATTATATCAAAGGACAAACAGGTAAGTACTTGTTTCCTTAGCCACCTGTGCTGGAAGGAAGGTCTAATGATGCTTGGAACTTGTGTTCAAGAGCGGACTCAATCCAGATCAGGCGCTGACAGCCTGCAGTGGGATCCGGGATATGTGAGAGTGTCATGGAAGCAAAGAGGATTTGCCAGAACTTTCTAGGCCTTCATGCTGTGATTCTTGATAATTCTGAAATAAGTATAGTTATTGTCCCTGGAGCCAGAGAAACGTAGGGCTAGAAAGGATGCTAGCAACCCTGTCCCCTTGAGCCATGGAATCTGTTTCAGAGATGAGAAGGTAGATTGAGTGGAAGGAAGAAACTTTCCAAGATTCCTGACTCATAATGTAAGATTAGGAGCACCCTTTAGCTCCTGACCTGGGGCTCCTTCTCTAGTGTCACGTGTCCTGCATGGAAACCCTTCCACTGGATAGAGATACCCTCTACTGCATGGTTCCTCTGTTTTCCCCGAAAATTGGCCTTTGTTGCTGGTGGGCAGCGGCCTTCTCTCAAAGGCCAGGCCATATTCTCACTAATTTCTGTGATAGTGGTGTGGGCTCAGGTCTGCTTCCATCTTCAGGCCCCTCTGCATACATGGCTGACATTTTATGGTCCTTGATTTGGGAAATGAGGAAACACTTTTCCTGTGGTCGGTCAATCCAGCCTCTGCTTGAGAATTTTGAGTCTTTAGTTTTGAACCTAAGTCATGATTGGGATTTCTTTTTCTGACTGGAAATCATTGCTTGGACTCAGTTCTGTGTATCTTAAACATTAGTACTAGGACTGATAAAAAAAGTACTTTATCTTTTCCTCAAAAAATTGTAATTACTTATTTCTGGAGGGAGATGAGATAGCAAGCAATTCTCTCTGTCATTCTGAGTGCTAGTCTCTAACAAGAGTCTTTGATTGGTCAGCTTCTGATCAGGTGTTAGGGCTCCACAGGAGCTTTCGCCTGTTTTCCTATTGGATTCAGGGTCCTCACGGGGTCAGATCGGTTTGCAGTTATCTAGTCCTAGAGGAACCAGGAGTCCTGGGCAGTGGATGGTTCCTCTCAGTTGCTACTTCAGGTTCTCTTGGCTCTTCTCTGGCTTTTGTATCCACCACTAGCTCAACAGTATGGAATGGATTCTGTTCCTAGAAAAAAAAATGGCTCAGCCATTCCCGTGTGCCTGGTCTCGGCAAGGGGGTTCAGATGAGGGGTTCTTGGACAGGATGCCTATGGGAGGTACCATTCCTGGGTTCAAGCTCTGGACACTTTCAGGGCCTCCTTCTCTGCATATCTTCCCCAGCTGGCTGCCCTTCCTCTCTTCACCACTGATGTCACATTTTCACTGTAGGGACTGTGGGGCGGGGGCGTTACTCCAAACCCGTGAGCCTGTCAGGAGCAGGGCCATGTGCTTTTCTTATTTGTGGATCTGCAGTGCCTAGCACACGAGCTACATTAAGTTGGGCTTGGAGAACTGAAACAAAGGCTCCAGTTAGCCCCCAACCAATTCTAGCAACGACCCGCCTTGCCCTGTCCCTGTCCTTGTACTGAGGTGTCTCCTCCTCCTGCCACCGGGGATCCTGTGACTTTTCATCTGATTCGCAAGCTGCTGTCTGGACCATGATTTCCTCCCTTAATTGTTCTGTCAGTGACCTTTCTGGGGGAAGCTCTTTTGTGTGTGTGTGTGTGTGTGTGTGTGTGTGTGTGTGTGTGTGTGTTTCTAATAGAAAATGGAGACCTTTTGGATTTATTAATTTTTGTTTGCCAAGAAAACCCTGATAATAATTGCTAAGACTTCCCAGAAGTTATTAGTTTACAAATTTTAATGGCACTCATGATTTATTTATGTGTTTCCCTCCCTCCATAGCTGCTCACCCCAGTTCCTTAGCGGAATTCCTGCTGCATCTGAGCAAATTAATGGCAACAAAACTGCAGATTGGAATGACATTTTTTTCCTAGGCTGTTAATTAAAAGCTTTCCATCCTATCCACAAGGCTCTTCATATGTGAGATCCTGAAGGCTGGGCGGATACAGGCTGTGAAATCCTCCCTCCAGACCTGGGGCCTTTTTCTATTTGCTTTCAGTGATGATAAATCAGTGAGAACTCCTGAATGGGTCACAGAGCATCAATTGAACAGATATTAATTGAGCATCCATTATGTAAGCAGCCCTGTGCTTACTGCTGGGAGATGCAGGCTAAGTATGCCATGATTGCTATCTGCAAGGAATCTTCAGTTTTGTGGAGCAGTAAGATGAATGTCCAGAGGAAGTAACATCAGGCAAATGCTAGAATATGCACAGAGTATACCGATGTGTGTATCACACAAAATGCAGTGCATTTGGTGATGAGAAACCTTACAGTAGAAATACTTGCAGGTGTGCCCTGGTGGTCTAGTGGGTTAGTTCACTGCAATACAGGCCACATACATCCCAAGGTCCCTGGTTCAAGACCCAGGTCAGTGGAAAACAACCAAGATGCCCAACTAAATAAACTAAAGTGCTGCCTCCTCCTCTCTCTTCCTGCCTGCTCACCTTCATTCCCAAATGTACCTTCCTTTTTTTCAAAAAATAAAATGTGCATGTTTTGATGATGATGATGATGATGATGATTCCGGATCATTGAACAAAGGATGCAAAGCAATTCTAGGAATGAATGAGAGAAGAGAATTGATGTGGCATATAAATTTTGTTTTGCTCTTTAATAGAAACCGTCCTATCTCCATTAGGGTGGGAAACTAAGGAGGAATGACTATTTCATATGCTAGTAGCTCCATAGTTCCCAGACATGCCTGGGAGCAGATGAGATGAGGACATGTAGAGATGATGGGAGGAGATCCTGAGTGCAGGCAGCTTTCATGTGGTAACATCTGAAGCGGTGTTTCATTTTTTTCTGAGCCTCAGTTTACTTATCCATGTAATAGAATGGTAAGACCTGTATCATGGGAGTTTTCCAAAGATTAATGAGATAATGTATAGAATGAGATAAGTCTACTATTTAGTTAGTATTTAATAAAAAAGATTATTTGTTTATAGGCCCATATCCTCTTAACCCAGTTGCTTCTACCATGCTCCAGGTGACAGCTGGGCTGACATCTTTAGAGAGTAAGTGAAGAACGTTTCTAGAATCCAAAGTGTATAACTTAGCCTGGCAATGATATATTTTTATTGAGGAACATTCTGGAGCCTTCTCCTTTAGATACTCACTTGTCTTGGAAAACGGGAAGGTATATGTATATCCTGCAACAAATGATGATGATTTTGGAAACAGGATGCAAAACCCAATGTGATAGAATCCCTTGTGGAATGTGTTAGAAAGTCTAGATTATTGGGTCTTAACCAAGAGATTCCATAGTGTTCCCAGAGCAGTAAGGTTGGGGATTACTCAGGATGTATAATTTTAAAAGCTCCCTGGCTGGTTCTGATCTTCTAGGATTGGGAACAACTAAACTCAGAAGTCCAGCTCTGTCCTTAAGTAATAGGATTACTTATGTCATCTTTCCGGTTCCTCATAAGTCAACGTATTCATTGGAATGGTCTCTCAATTCTCTTTGAACTCCAAGTTCACAGACTTCTCATCTGGGAAAGCAAACAGGAAGCATACACAGGATTCATGATGCCCAGCAGATACCTGTATGAGCTAACAACCGCTCTCCTGAGTATAGACGCCCTCCTTAAAAAAAGCCTGGTGGTGTCAACAACAGGGATACGCTCTGGTCATATGCTGACGGATAAGAGCCAGGTGGTAGGTGCTGTCCAGCACACCTGTCCAAACTACTTTACTTAAATAAATAAATTTCTCAATCTATTAAAGTATTTGCTCAAACCAAAAGTAGAATGAGAAAGGAGCTTCCCTTAAATATGAGCCCTTAGACATCTTACTTATCTATAGAGTAGAAAAACAAAATCACTAGAGAAGCCAATCTGGATTACAGTTTTAATATTTTCCTCTCTATTATGGGGAGGAGGGTTCTTTTTAGTCTTTTTTTCTTCCGTTAGACAGGACCCAGGCATGCATAAATCTTGATTTTTGCCCATTGGCTGAGAGAATGTAACACTTTTGTAAGGATTATTTCTGTTGATGGTTATTTTATGTTGCTTTCCCTCGCCTCAAAATGCAGTGCCATTTCATCACAACCATAAATAACCCCACCATTTGGAGGAGGGGTGTCAAATTCTGCCCATCCCTTTCCACAGTGTGAACTTTCTCTCATTTTCTCAGTTGTAGATTCATTAGCCTTCTAATGAAGTTAATAAGTAAACAGAATCAGACAGTGCCTTCTAAAAAAGCATTTTTATATGGATGCATTCCCCTGCTCGCTAAGGTAAACCTTAATTTATTTCCCTGCCATATGTCCATGTGTGTAAAACTATGATAGGTGGGCCCTCAGACGGTAGTTTGAAGCCAAAACAAAGGGAAAATTTCAATTTACACAGAGCCTATTTCCAAGTTTATAGGAGAATAGATTTTTACATACCCCATTCCTGCTTATGTATGTAATGACTGTCAAGATTGGGGAGTCAAGCTTTCATAGTTACTTTCTCATCATTTGGTGGCCAATTGCTTTATTGGAAAGAGACTGTAAATGTTGTGGGAAACTCCTGACAGCTTTCTCACAAAGACCATCGCCCTAGACATTACCAGAACAATCAACAGACAAAAAGGCATCTTCTTTTTGTTAAATACCTGTAAGTTTTCTTTACAAGAATTCCTGAACTTACAAAGGAAGCTTTTCACATCTTTTTGTTGCTCCCAAATGTTTGGTACCCAAATTAAAGCTGAAGTCAATTTTTGAAGGAACAGTGTGTCATAATTTTATATAGGCATGCATCTTCATAAATCAGCATCTGTATACATTAAATTCATCAGCAGTCCAATTCTATCCTTTACCATATAATTGACTCCTTTTACTCAGTTTGCCCACCCGTGTTCCCCTTTCCTTTGGTAGTTGCTTATTTGATTCTATAAACTAAAAGTCTATTTAGTTCGCAATTGTTTCTTTGGTTTCTCTATATTCCACACATGAGTGAAATCAGATGATGTCTATCTTTCTCTGTCTGACTTATTTCACTACGCGTAGGACGAATCTTTTAAAAGGTCCTACCCTGATGGTACTTACCTCCTAAGCCAGTGTGCTGTTTGTGGTCATTGTCCACACAAATCCAATGACATGTCTCCTCTTTTTTGGAGCAATGTGAGGCCTGTACAAATGAACATTCCCATTTTACAAACGGATAAACTAAGGTCCCATATGGGTTGGTGGTCAGTGATTTCAGATCTGGGACTCAAATCTAGGCCTCCCAGTTTTATCAGCTGCATGCTTTTGTCATGTTGATCGTCACTTTTATGGTCTTTATAGCTCACCAGCCATTCATATTTCATAAGCGGTACACGACCAAGGGACTGCCTTGGGGATAGGAATGGGTTTTCTTGGTTATTGGTCTAAATGACTTTACATTTGGGTGGATCATGAGTCACTTTGGAAATATAAGGAATACCAGTTTCCTGGGCCTTATTTCAAACTCACTGAAGAAATCAAGATCTAGGAACTTATAGTTTTAAAATTTTCTCTACTTGATTCTCATGTCACTGTTGACCTAAGAGACTTCCTGGCTATCTTTGCTTAGGAAAATCCATGGAGACTTGAAGAATGTACAAGCTGACACCCCTCCTTTTGGTCCATTTTCCTTATGACTGATTCAGCATGACAAGCACAATCATTCATGCAAAAATCCATAGTTGCACCCTTATCGTTATAAATGACAACCATAAAGGTTAATAATTGGAATGTGCTCTGGCACTTACTAATTAGCTCACATTCTGTCAGCGCCAGACTTGCTTAATTGGGCAATTAGCACTGATTTTAGAGAGTGGTGCCACAGAGAATGGTCATGAGGCGTTGCTCTCTGAGGAACTGTGCTAGAGGAAAGCCTTACGAGGAGGAGTTAAAATCTGGAGTCTAGGCATCAGCGAGCAAGACGAATGGAGAATGATTTCCAGGTGATTTTGGAAGACTTTCTATTCATCATTTTTGGTTGAAAGCAACAGAAACCTAACTTAAGCAAGATAAGGATTTGATGGTGGGCAACTGGCGTTTCTCAACATCTGGAGGAAGAGACAAAAACCTCAGGAAGAACGACATTGAGGCATCTCTAGGGACCATGGCAGCTAGATGTCATGGTTCTACTTTCTAGTGAGCTGCCATCGGATGACAGTGACCTTGTCTGTGATTTAAATTCCTTAGATACAGTTGAAGGGACCAATTCAGTATGATTCAGTTCTGTTGAAGGACAAGTAACGAAAACTTTATCTGTGTTTTGGGGTGAGATTCTCCTCTCCTAAGTTGATTCTCTTTTTGATTCATTCATAAAGGGAAACAGACTAGCCCGAGATAGCTAAGAATACATGCTGGAAATAACGAGACCAATAGCTTTCACAGGTATCACATGTTTTCTGATGTATTCTAATTGCAGGTGACATGCTTAAAATATGCAGTTTTGGAAATAACATCTCTTTAATTATGCCATTGATTTAAAAGACTGTCATTTCTCCCATGTCAAGGAATCTGCTAGGAGTTACAAAAGCATTGCAAAGATTTTTTCCCCCTGTTCTTGGGTGATGAATTGGAGGTTCTGATAGCCAACAGGTAATGGAGATTTAAGTTTCACCTGAGGTCTGTAAAACTCCAAAATCCATGCTTGTCTCATATGGCCATACTGACTTCTCAAATAGTTTCTAATTCAGGGTTTAGTCAGCGAGCACCGTCTTTGTCCTGGGCATTGCATTTCCATCTGTTCTTCTGAATTTCGCAGACTGTACCATAGTCTCACCAGGATGTTCACAAGTGATGGTGTTATAGTCAGATATATCCCAGAGTAGGTTCCCACCACCATCACTCACCCAGATATGCAGATAGAATGTTCTTGGTCACTCACAGATCCTCATCCCTTTCTCTTATGAAGGATGGTTTTTGATCATAGAACATTATCTGGGATGAGTGTGTCATTTGTAAGTACACACATTTTTTAATTAAAATTTTTGTGAGATAATTGAAGACTTACATGCAATTTCCAGAAATGTCAGAGAACATTATGCACTCTACCCAGTCTCACTAATGATACTTATTGCCAAACTAATTGCACAACCAGGGTGTCGACCCATAACAATTCACCAATATGACACACATTCCTTCAGCTGTAGTCATCCTCACTTTGGTGGTGTTTTTCCATGTGCATATGTGTTTGTGTATGTGTGTGGGCGTCTCTGTGAACCACTGTAGTGAAGGTGCTGAGTACCTTTACCACAAGGATTGCTCAGGTTGCCTTTTTGCAGTCACATTCACCTCCCTCTCCCCAGACTCCTAGTCACTCAGCGCTGACACTGCTAATCTGTTCTCCATTTAAAATGCTGTCATTTCAATCATACCATAGAAATTGAATACAGAGAAATATAATCTCTTAGGGTTGCCTTTTTCTCTATTTCTGAAATGTCCTTTCAACAATGTTATAGAAATTGAATATAGTGAAATACAACCCCTTGGATCGTCTTTTTCCACTGAACGTAATTCCCCGGAGATTCATGCAGGTCATTGTATGTATCACAGTTTAACCTTTTATCTGTCGAAAGACATTTGGATTTTTTCCAGTCTCTGGCTGTTGCAAATAATGCTGCTATGACTATACAAGTACAGGTGTTTGTATAGACGTAAGCTTTCCTTTTTCTGGGAAAATCCATGAGTGTAATTCCTTGGTCAATGGCAACTGTGTGCTTGGTTTTATAAGAAACTAACGAATTGTTTTTCACTGTAACTGTAGCATTTTATATTCCTATCAATAATGTATGAGCAATTCAGTTTTTATTTTAACCCCCTTGTCAGTATTTGTTGTTGTCACTACTTGTTTATTTTAGCCATGTCCGTAGGTGGCCAGTGAGAGATACCTGTTTGTGGCTTGAATTTGCATTTCCTTGACAACTAATGATGAACATCTTCTCATGTCCACATTTGCCATCTGTGTGTTCTCATTGGGGAAAGGTATGTACAGGTCTTTTGCCCATCAAAAAACCCTACTATATTGAGTTATGCTTGACATAGAAAAAGCTGTGCATTTTTAATATGTATAACTTGTTAAATTTGGAGATAAGCCATCAGGAAGCCATCACCACAATCTATGTCATAAACTTATCCATCACTCCTGCAAGTTTCCTGCTGCCCTCTGCTATTATTGTATTGTGATAAGAACATTTAGTATAAGATGTACCCTCTTGATAAATTTTTAATTATGCAGTATAATTATTCAGTTAATGATAGCTCCATGCTGCACAGCAGCTCTTTGAACACATTCATCTTGGATAACTGAAACTCTGTACCCTTTTTCTAAACTCTTCCCATTTCTCCTTCCCCCAGCCTCTGGCAACCCCCAATCTACTTTTTACTTCTAAGTTTATTTCAGGGTCTTTCTGTTAGTGGAATCATGCATGTATTTTTCCTTTGCTATCTGGCTTATATCATGTAGTAAAATATTTTCCAGGTTCATCCATGTGGTTACAACTAAGATATTTTTCATCTTTTTTTGGACTGAAGAATCCATTGTAGGTATATGCTACATTGTTTTCTAATCATTCCTACATTGATGGACATTTAGGTTGCTTCACTGTCTCCGTTTGTTGTTGTTGTTAATGCGTAGTGGATATCTTTTAATTTTTTGAGGAAACTTCATACTGTTTTCCATAAGGACTGTACCAGTTTATATTCCTTCCAACATTATACAAAGGTTCTCTTATCTCTGCTTTTGTGACAGTGTTAGTTATCTCTTGTCTTTTGGGTATTAGGCATCCTAATAGATGTGATAACAGTATTTCATTGAAGTTTGATTTATGTTTTTCTGCTGATTAATAATACCAAAGACCTGTTCATTTATATGCTGGTCATTTGCACATCTTTGGATAAATATCTATTCACTTCTTTAGCTCATTTTTTAAATTGGACTATTTGTGTGTGCCATTGTAGGATGTGCTTACACGTCTTGAAAATTAACTATTTGTCATGATATACGACTTGAAAATATTTTTCCTATTTCATAAGTTGCTTTTTCAAGTTGTTGATGGTTTCTGTTGCTGTGTAGTTTGACGTAGTCTTATTTGACTGCCTTTGCTTTCATTGCCTATGCTTCTAATGCTATGTCCAGCAAATCATTGCCAAAGTCAGTGTCAAGAAGGCTTTTCTCTATTTTTTCCCACTAGAATTTTATGGTATTAGGTTTTTTGTGTCAGTCTTTAACCTACTTTGAGTTGGTTTTTATGTACGGCGTAAGATGCAGTTCCAGTTTCATCGTTTGTCTTGGGCTATTTTCTTAATGATTTTCTTAAAATCATTTATTGAAGGGACTATCCTTTCCCCATGTATGCTGTTGGTAGCTTTGTCAAAGATCAGTTGACCATATATGTGTACATGTATATATACACACATAAGGGTTTATTTTTGGGCTCTCTGGTCTATTTTATTGATATGTTAATTTTATGCTAGTACCACATTGTTTTGATTACCGTAGCATAGTAATGTAGTTTGAAATCAGGTTGCATGTTGCACACTATACTTCTAAAAGTTCTTTTTTTTTTTTTGTAGATGATATTCTCTTCAACTTTGTTCTTCATGCTCAAAATTATTTTGTCTGGCCAGGGTCTTTTGTGGTTCATACGAATTTTGGGATTATTTTTCAATCTGTGTGTAAAATATAATTGGAATTTTGATAGGAATTTCATTGAATTTGTGCATATTACATATGTGCATTTTAATAATATTACTTCTTCCAATCTATGAATTTAACTTTCTATTTACTGGTATTTGATTTACTTTCTTTCATAAGTTTTTATAGTATTCATTGTACATATCTTTTACCTCCTTGGCTAAGTTTATTTTAACTATTTCTACTTTTAGATGTCTTTGTAAATGGGATGAAATTGTTAATTTCCTTTGTGAATAGTTTAAAGTTCATTTAAAGATGGACCTTGAGAGTATTATGCTATGTGACATAAGTCGGATGGAGAAAAACAAATAGGTATGATTTTAATTATATGTATAATCTAAAAATAAAAACATAGGCAAATAAAAAATCAAGTTTATAGATGCAAAGAACAAATTAGTGCTTACCAGAAACAAGGAGTGGAGAAGTATATGAAAATATTCAAAAGGTATAAACTTGCAGTTATATATTAAACAAGTACTGGAGATGTAATTGATATATAGTATAGTAAATATAGTTAATAATACTGTATTGTATATATTTGAAAGTTTCTAAAATTAAATTATGAAAGTTATTGTTATAGAAAAATTCTAAGTATGCCTGATGATGGCTATTAACTAAATTTATGAGGTAATCAGGTCACAATATATTCAAATATCTAATCAATATTTTGTATACCTGAAACTAACATCATGTTATGTGTCAATTATATCTCAGTAAAAAGGAGAGATATAACTCATGTTTTTTATATTTTGCCACTTTGCTGAATTTATTTATTAGTAACCCCCTGCCCCTTTATTGAGACTTTAGGATTGCTCTCTATAACATTACAGCAGTGTTTATCTGCAAACAGAAATTGTACTTTTTTCTTTCTGATTTTACACATGTTTTTAAAGGAAAGGTACAGGCATGAAAGAAGGTGAGCAGAGGCAGGTAGGAAGAGACAGGCTGAAGCAGTGTTTTCTTTATTTTATTTAGTTTTTCCCTCCAGGGTCCAGGATGTGAACTCACATCCTTGGGAGGTATGAGCACGGTGCCCAACCACTACTCCACTGGATGCACTTCTTTCTGATTTTATTACCTTTTATTATTTTCATTTTTTTCCCGAATTACTCTGGCTAGGACTTCTATTACCAGATTGAATAGGGGTGGTTTTGTTTTGTTCTAGATCTTAGAAGAAAATTTTTCATTTTTTCACCATTGAGTTTGATGTTAGCTGTGGGCTTTTATTTGTGTACTCTATTATTTTGGGATAAGTTTCTTGTATTCCCTCTTTTTTTGTGAGCCTTTGTTATGAAGCAATGTTGAATTTTATCCAGTGCTGTTTTTCCAGAGGTTGAGATGATCGTGTGAATTTTATCCTTCATTCTTTAAATATTATCTATCACATTGATGAATTTGTACTCATTGAACCATCCTTGCATCTCAGGGCTAAATCATGCTTGGTCATGTTGTATGATCCTTTTAATGTATTGTTGAATAATGATTATTAATATTGTATTGAAGATTTTTGTTTCCACATAAATCAGGGATATTGGCCAGTAGTTTTCTTTTGTTCTGTTGTCTTTGTCTGGATTTAGTATCAGAGTGATACTGGTCTTATAAAATGAGTTTGAATAATTGAAACCCTTCTTTGGAAGAGTTTAAGAAGGATTCGTATTCATTCTTTAAATGTTTGATAGAAACCATCTATGAAGCTGGTTCTGGCTCTTTCCTTATTGGAAGTGTTTTGGATTACTGATTGAAGTTCACTGTTTTTAATCAGCTCAGACTTTCTATTTCTTATTGATTGTCCTGGTAAGTTATATGTTTCTAGGAATTTTCCCATTTTTTTCTAGGTTTTCCAATTTGTTGGCATATGTCTGTTCCTAATAGTCCCTTGTGGTTTAAAAAAAAATTCTATATTGCTAGTTTTTGTGTCTCTTTGTTCATTTAAAATTTTAGTCTCCCATCTTTAGCTGAAGGTATTTTGATTTTTGCACTAAAAAGGGTAACTTAATTTTGTCGTTTTCCAGTTATTTTCTATTCTTGATTTCATTATTTTCCCTCTAAACCATTATTTCCTTTCTTCTGCTTACTTTGAGCTTCATTTATTCTCCTTTTCATCATTGCTTAAGATATAAATATAATTTGAAATCTTTCTTCTTTAAGACTTATATTGTTATGAACTCCCTTCTTAGTACTGCTTTTGCTTTATTAAATTCATTTTGGCATGTAGCATTTTCAGTTATCTTGAGATGTTTTCTAATTTCCCTTTTATTTTCTTCTTTGACTCATTGGTTGTTTCAGAATGTGTTGGTTTTTTTCTATGTATATGTAAATATTAAGTTTTCCTATTGTTATTCATAGTTCATTTCATTATGGTCAGATAAGATACATGGAGTGGTTTAAACCTTAAATTTGTTAAGATTTGTTTTGTGACCTAGCATGTGATCTGTTCTGGAGAACTTTCCATGTGAGCTTGAGAAAAATGTGTATTCTGCTGCCATTGGGTAGAATGACCTTTATAGTTCTGTTGGGTCTATTTGATCTATAGTATTATTTAAGCTTGTTTTCTTAATGATTTGGATCATCTATCAGTTATTGAATGTGGGCTATTACAGCTTACTATTACTGCATTCCTGTCTATCCCTCCTCTTTCGTCAGTGTTTGTTTTATATACTTAAGTGCTCTGATATTGGGTGCATGTACTTTTATAATTTTTGTGTTTTTCTGTTTAATTGACCCTTTTATAATTATATAATGACATTGTTTTTCTCCTGTGACAGTTTTGACCAATATAAATAGAACCAATCCTATTTTCTTTTGGCTGCCATTTATGTAGAATTTTTTTTCATCATTTCATAGTCAGCCTACATGTGTCCTTCATTGTATAGTCAATCTATTATAGACAGCCTATAGTTAAATCTTGTTTTAAAAAATCTATTCTATATCTTTGATTGATGAGTTTAATTTATTTACATTTAAAGTAATTATTGATAAGTAAGGACTTAGCCATTTGCAATTTCTGTTAATTATTTTTGACTGTTTTTGATTCTTTTGTTCTTCTCTTTCTTTCATCATTTGATGATTATTTATAGTGAGATAGTAAGATTCTTTTTTCTTTATCTTTTTTGTATCTACCACAGTTTTTGTGTACGTGTGTGTGTTTACCATGAAGCTTGCATGCTCTAGTGATATAGTGAGGCTTAATCAGGTAGAGTAATGATTATCAATTTAGTCTTTGTCAAGATCGTTGATAGGAATTATATGAATAGATAACATTTAATAATTAATGATAATTAATAGGTGAATATGAGAAAAACTGACATCTTTATTATATTGAGTCTTGCAATGAATGAACATGGCACACTTCTACATTTAAGTATTTATTTTCCAGCACTTTGTAATGTTCACCAAAATTTCTATTTCATAAAACCTGTACATGTTTAAGTTTACATTGAGGTATTTCATTTTCTTTGAATGATTTTAAAAGTTTTTTGAAAATTTCAGTTTCTACATATTCATCATTGGTGAATTGAAATAAAATGCATTTGTTTTATGTACGGCGACGTTTTATCCTTTGACCTGATCAACTAATTTCATGTTTGTTTTTGAATGCCTACTCTGGACTCAGCACTGTGCTATGTGTCTTCTATACAGCATGGAATGCGTCATGACAGAGTGAAGTCTCCCCTGTGGAGTCTCAAACCAGAAGATTCAGTTCCACTAGAGCCATGCATTATGCCAGTTCATTTAATGAGACTTTGTGTAATATCTGTGCTAAGCACTGTGGGCTGTGCAATGATGTAGAAGATATTTTTCCTTTGTTGTAACCTCCAACTGAAAGAGATATAGACAGATATAGGGCTCTACACCTTTCATATTATTTTGTGGTAGGAAATAATACAAGTTTAAGACAGAGGCAAGAGAAAAAGACACTAGTTTATGTACATCAGAGAATGATTGTGCAAGAGAAATTTATGAGGTGCGTCTTGAAGAGAGAAAGGATGTTGATGGGTGATATAAAGGGGCAGACACACTAGGTAAAGAATGAGGATGGCACCCAGGAGTAGAGAATGACTAGAACAACATTGGAGAATGACTTGGAGACCAGTGGAGTTGAGTGTGGACACAGTGTGGGGAAGGTGACCAAGGAGGAAACTGGATAGGAAGTGAAAGTCACATTGAAGAAGTTTTTCATGCTGAATTGAGCAGTGTGAAACCTTTACTGTGGGGCAGAGAGGAAAGAGCAAAGTCTGAACAGCAATTAGAAAATGATAGCTGTGTTTTACAAAGTGTGTTTACAAAGGGTGACAATATGAGAAAAATTGTAGAAAAGGAGGATTATTTCTAAGACTCATGACAATCTTACAGCTTTTCCCTCTTCTTTATGTATGCTTCCATACATGTACTGTGTGTTTCCTTATCTGTCTACTCTTAGAGAATGTCAGAGACCTGGTGTTTAATGGATTAGGAATGAAAAAAGAAGGAACCCAAGCTCAGTGACCTTTTACTTGAGGGAAATCAGATACTTCCTCCTCATCCTCATCTCTCTAGTTCTCTGACTTTCAGGCATATAAATAAAGATTGTATACTCTTGAAGTTAAGGCATGATGGCAACTCCTGGAGGCCATGAGGACCAAACATGCTTCTCTGGCCTGTTGTACTTACACGTCAGGCCACCATTCTAAAAGTGGGGGGCAGAAAATAGAAGACCTGACCTGATTTCACACTTATTCCATTTCATTCCTCAACAGGTGCTTGTAAAGGGGATATGGGAGGAGGGCTAGGAACAATGCCGTATGTTTAGAATTTGGAATTGGAAGTCATCTGATTTGCTTTGAGATTGTGGTACCTTATAGAAGCAGTTTCTTTAAGTCCAACTACTCAAGTGCCCTAAACTTGAGAATGGAGATATTTGAGATTTTGTCTACACAGACCAAGGTGCAAATTCAGTATCCTAAAAGTCATGTATTGATATAAACTGAAGAAAAAATAAAACAATTTATATGTTAAACAAAGAAAAAGAAACTATGAATTTCCTGAGCTGCTGTTTTTCTCCTTTTTTCATATTTAAATTTTATGCAATAATCTCACTAGTAAAAATAATTTTCTAAAACTTGAAAAATAAGGAGTACTATAAAATAGATACCAACTATAATCCCACTTGAAACTGTTACGTCTCAGCTACCATACCCGTATTTATTTTTATCTGTTCTTTTTTGCATAATTGAGATCCTCTGGTATAAACAATCTTTCTTAGTTTCATGTAACATTTGACTAAGCATTTTTCTATTACAATGTTTTGCAAACATAATTTTAATGTTTATATCATAGTGTATTGTATTGCTGTTCTATAATTCACTTAACTATATTCATTCTTCTATTTTGGGAGATTTAGATTGCGTTATAGTTTTTCACTATTTTTAAAATGTTGTAATGAATATCTAGATACATATATCTTAGTTTTGTTTGCATTTGAAATTAGTTCCTTAGGATAGATATCTAGAGGAGAACATTTCAGGCTCTTAGTTTGTGTTTTTGAATTGACTATGAGAGAAATACATTTCTGAAGTTCTTATGTTGGAAAAAAAATTGAAATGAAAAAAGGATACACATTTTAGAGCATGTGTGCACCTATGTGTATGAATGGTGTGTCAATGGCAGATGTATTTCCAAGACTTACAGTAATTAGTAGATTTTACATTTTTTAATAGGAAACTGCGGTGATGAGATTCTTGAAAATGATGAGTCCGCAGACTCTAAGAACATCGTTGTCTCCCGTTGACTGGGAATATCCAGGCTCATCTGAACTGATGAAATGCAAACACTAGCAACCATGTCAATAATAATAACTGCTCATACTTACTGAGCATTAAGTGCCAGTCACTGATTGAGACACTTTACATATGTTTAACTCTGTCTTATACTAAACCAGTTCAGTCGGGGCTGCTTTTCCCCCATTTTGCAGCTGAGGAGCCTCAGGGCCAGAGTTTCAGGAACTTTCCTCGGGTCTGTATTTGGTAGGCACTACAGATGGAATTTGGATCGAGGCCCTTAGGTTCTGGAATCTATGCACTTATCCCTACTCTGGACAGTCATTCAATAAGACCTGACTGGTTGCTAGTTGTTATTGGGTTCCCAGCAGTCTAAGACTTAAAGCCCCTTAATGCTAGACTCTGATGCAAATCTCTTATGGAGGTAGGAGACTGAGCCAGACCTGTGACCCCTACAACAAAAGACACCGTGTTATGGAATTGTCAACGGGAGGGCATAGGAGATTCTGGACTCTTTTCTTTGTGTAAAGGTTTGGAATGGGTCCAAGTCCTTGCAGTTCTCTTAATAACCCCTGAGGGATTGTCGAACAGGAGCTTACCTCTTCCATACCTGTCTTACCTGTGTGTGCTTACTTGCACACGGCCCTGAGTCACTGTTGGAAAGGTTAAAATCACGATTCACAGTGTCGGGGTTCAGACCGCAGCTCTCCCACTTCCCTGCTGTGACCTTTGGGTGCTAATATTGCTGGCATGCACTGCCTCGTCGCCAAAGTCGGAGTGATGGCAGCGCCCCTCCCTGGGCAGTGGCGTGGCTGCTCCGAGTTAGCAACATGAAGTGTTTGGAACATCGCTGGCTCGCAGGAAGTTTCTGTTCTGTGAGTGTCGCTCCACTGAGTGCTCGCCACGATGTGCTCCCACATGCCCCAGAATGACCGCCGTGCTTGTGGAGCACAGCAGCATTTCAGCACCACGGCTGGTGCTTCCCTGGGCGAGGAGGAGCTGACATCCACACACCTGTGCCCCGGTGAAGGCGCGGACACCCTTGTCAGTGGGCAAGGGGAACTCACCACGGGGGTCACAGAGGCTTCGGGGGGGGGGGGGTAGTTTCCCAGAACTGCTGTGACAAAGTATCACAAACTGGATGCCTTAAACCACAGGCATTTATTGCTTCACAGTTCTAGAGGTGGCACTGACCAGCAGCTGAGGGTTGGGAGGGAGGGAGACAGAGTCCCGCTAGGTCTGTGCAAAGAGCCTGTGGTGGCGGTGGGGTGGGGGTTGTCTTTCCAGGGAGCCAAAGCACCCAGCGGGGGAGGGCAGGGGGGCCGTGAGCTGCGGGAGGGGGCAGAGGCGCACTCGGTGCTGTCTTGTCAGCCTCTTTGCACAGTTTCAGTTTACTCCGGGCTTGACGGGAGACAACTAAATGGCTATAGGCAGGGCCATGCCAACATGTAATGCACATTTTAAAGGTTTATTCATATTTTACTCTCATTTATTACTGATTCTGCCTTAGAATGGGGCTTTTGTTTCTTTGATTTGTTGTCTACTTGTAATGCCCCATATGCATTTTCCTTTTATATATTTCGTATGTTTATCAGTGACTTCTTGTTTTCCTTATTATTTGTGCATTTAAAAAATAATATGTGTTGAAAACATTATTGAATCCAGTGTCAATATTTTCCCCATTCTGTTGTTTTCCCAGTTATCATAGTTTTGATTTTCAGAAAGCGGCAATTTTACATTTATAAATAATCAAAACTGCTAATCTTTATTTAAAAAGTCACATTCCTTCTTCGTTTTATTGGTTAGAATGGAAGCGCTCTCACCTTTTAAAATCTATTCTTACACGCAACAACAAATCCATCCCTTTGATGAGAAACGTGTGCTAAAAATTGTTGGAAAAGCTGTGACATTCATTTGGGGAAACAGCTGCTTGTTTTGTGCTCAATTATCTCATCAAATCCTCCCCCAAACTATATGAAGTAGGTACGGTTATACTTTTTCTTCTGGCAGATGGGAAAGTGAGATTTTAATAAAAGGGAAGTTAGTCTACTGAAGTTCTCATAGGTGGAAACACATAGGCAGATACATGGCTTATTAATCACCAGGAAACTTCTCAGCTGGAAGCTTTGAGGGGTGGTTTCTTGGGAGCCTCCATATATCACTTCAGAGCTGGGTACCTGTGTGGCAGATAGAAACCAGGAGGTTCCCCGCCCAGTCAATGCTGCCATAGATTTCTTCAAGCCACGCAACTTCCCTGCCATTGCTTCTGCCTCTTCACACTCTGGAATTCCCTGTTCTCTCCTCCTACCCACTCCCAGGACCTGCCATCTGTTCTTTCTTAATCATCTTAGCTGGGAACTCTCCCTCTCCTTCCTTTTGAATCTGCTTTTCCATCCATTCACATGCTCCTCGGTCGCACCACGTGTGGCTCTTGGAGAGAACTCGCAGCACCAGGCTTGTGCTTTGGGTGTCGCGTGTGCTCAGTCAGTGTCTTTTGTGTAGACAGAGGAGCAGCAGCATCCACTTGACTTTGCTTGACCTTGATATGGGGAGGCTGCTGAGAGCTGGGATGGATTACAAACTTCAGGTACTGCAGATCCTTCAAGTGCAGGATGATGTCTCTGGTCACTGGGTTCTTGGTGCCCCCTCTGCTCCCGTCGCCTGCTTTGCAGTATCAGTGTTTTCTGCTCTGCTCTGTTTCATGTCCTCTGTCACAGCTCCATAGTATAAGATGGGAAAACATATCCTGGAGTGATGGCATGTGCTGGACGCCAGCCAGCTGATAACTGAGAACGGCACAGATAGAAGCCCACAGTTGTCAGAATTCACTGGCGATTTGAGGTGGTTGCCAAATGGTTTACCGGGGTTGAAAAAGCAACATTTCCAAGAGGTCAGGGGATCAGTGGGGTCAGCTTGTGCTTCGGGACATTTATCATGGTTGTTAGCATGTATTGAATGGCTGCTGTGTGCAGAGGAGGTCCTTCTGGAAGCCATCTCTAGCGGAACCTCCTGATGGGAGAGGCTTCGAGAAGGGCTGCTGTGGGAGGGGCGTGGTGCCTGGCTTCCTGGCTTTGCTCCTTCGTCCACAGATGTTAGGAATTGTGACATGTCTGTAGCAGTTTTAATATTAAAAACATTCTTTAGAAGCACTTCTCTCTGCTGGGAACTTACATGAGTTGGGGGAGAGCTTCATTTTACTGAAGTCAGGGTCTCACTGAGCATGGCTTCCCTGCGGTCACTGAATGAACTTAGTCACAGAGGAACCTGTTCAGCCTTTGTCATCTTAGGAGTCCTCGCTGCCTTTTTTGGACACACTGGCTGCACACCCGGTCCCTCTAGGGCTCAGCTCACCCCCATGGCCAGAACATGCAGGACATGTGTGCTACTGAGTGTTAGGCTTCAGAAAGTGTGTCTGTAAGGGTCTCACCGGGCAATCCCGTCTTCCCTTCGTGTCCCTTTGGAGTGCTCCAGTGGAGGGGACAGCCACTGAGTACCTGACAGGGTACTGCCATCCTTGTGTCAGAGATCTCGTTAACTCATCATTACGCATCTCATTATTCACTATTAGAGCCTCAGTGACAAGGTGACGCCACCAAGTTTGCGTGGACCCACAGGAGCGAAGAGTGGGGTGGTCCTGTTTACTGACCCAAACCTCTAAAGGTGAACGGGTGTTCTTTCAGTCTCTTCAAAACAAACCCTGCTTTTTCCTCCCCCGAGACTTCACATCTGTCTGGAATATTCTCATCTTCCTCCCTATCCAGGCCCCATTTCTCCTGCCCATAATCACATTTTTCACACCCCCAGTTCTTTTTTATCTTTTACGTCTTCAGTGTAAGTATCTTTTCTCCAGAGAGAAGGCAGATCCATCTCTGGGTTCCCACCAGTGCTAATTTTTGTACAGCTTACCATTATCTTGTTGCTAATGTAGGGGATGTGGAGGATATTTACTTCTGTCTGCCGTCCCACCATCCCCATGGGACGTAGCCTTATGGAAAGCAGGTGTCACATTTGTCTGATACAACATGCTTTCTCAGCCTCGAACACTGGGCTTGGCACCTGGTAGGAGCCATGTTGAGGGAGGAAGGGAGGGAGGAAGGTGGGATAGGGAGGGGTCCATGGACAGAAGTCAGGGCGGACAGGTAGGAATGAGATTTCCAATTGCCTGACCCCTTGTAGAACTCTTGAAAAAAAAAAACAACAACAAAACTCTTAGCTAGATTGCTGATATTCCAGACTAGGAGGACCGTATGTCATCAAGCCTTCCCTGCAGACTGAGGGGATGAGGACAGAGGCACATGTTCTAGAAGGGAGTGGCATGCCTGTCTCTCTTGTCTCAGAAGAGAGGTTGGACTCATACTGCACCCAGCACAGTTTCACACAGGAAGGCAGGCACCCCTGAATCATCATGGGAGTCCAGCCTTTAGAAATTTGTGATTAAGGTCTTTGCTTTTTAGAGGAAGAAGAGAGGAAGTGGGAAACTTGAGACATAAAAGCAATCTCCTGGGTTTTTCACACAGGAGAAATCTGTGGCTCTGAAAAGCCCCTCTCCAAGAGGGGCCTTAAAGAACATGCCATTTTCTTTTCCCTCAAGTGAAGCTGCGAGATGAACACAATGCCTCTGACAAGGAAAGCCAGGCTTTACCTCAGAACAGAGGGGCACGAGTTGGTGCACCCTGGCCTTTGCAGGGCAGTGCCCCACGCACAGAGGGCAGCTGAGGCGCTGCTATCTTCACGGGAAGAGGACGTGTGGGGCCAGACCGTCCTTCTCTGTTCACTCCCCACATCCAGCTTGTGGTGGGTGCCTCAGGAGTGTTATCCTTGACATCTGAAGAGGGAGGAAGGGCAGAAATACACTTAAAACAGAGCTAAAATAGTGGGCCCGAGAGTTAGAAAGGTTGGGCAGGGGGAGGGGACACAGGAGGTGCTTCCTTGTGAGGAAGTGAACTCAGTTCGACTTCACACTTATGCGCAGGTACTTGAGACAGAGGTCAGAGCAAGAAGAAACAGTCACACAGGAAGATGGGAGATGGGGCTTTATGTCACAGATTCATGGCTGTTAGTGGGCAAGCAGCAGCACGAATGTGTAAAATATGCAAGAAGGTGTCTATTTCTGAACAACAAATTTATCTAATGCTGTTGTCTGCTCCTTAAGACTCAGGTGATGGATTCTTTAGAATAGCTAGAGCTGGGAAGGCTTCCTCAGGGGGCCAGTAATTGTTATGCTCTTACCTGGAGTCCTGGAAGTTAAGTAAATGGAAGTGCTTTGTTCCTCGCCCTAAAGGGATGTCTGGGTGTTAGCAGAAGCCTGAGCGTGAACCCTGATGCCACAGTTATTCACGGTGACGCCACGGGCGGTCAGGTCACTCTCGAATCCTCACGTGAGTGCTGCCATCTGGAAAATGGAACAGTTTGCTTTAGAGGGAGGGTCACTGTGGGCACGAATTGATGTGCTTGCTCTATGTGGGCTTTCACTTCTCTCATTTTTCTCTCAGGATTGGGAAGAGGCTCCAAAGCTGGTGGAGCTCACTGGTTCTGAATCGTTCTTTGCCAACTCAGGTGCTTCTTTTTTGCCCCCAATCTCTTTTGGGTGAGGTGTCTTGATTTTGAACATTCTACCATAACACCGATATTCTGTATTCTTAATATTAGTAGAAAAAATACGGTTGAGGAGTATTTGTTGTCTTGCCTAGAGTCCCGGGGCGCCACGTCCTGTGTTTTTGTCGTTCCACATGCACGTTCCTGGAAGCTGCTGTGTGTCGGGGAAATGGGGGCTCCCTGGTGGGGGTGTGGGGGAGACATGGAACCTGTGTCCCCTGCTTTCCTGGGATAAAGCACTAGCAGAGACAGCAGGCAATAGATGGTGAATAATAAAGTGAATCAGAGCCGAGTATCTTGAGTGCCACGACTGATGCTTTGGCACTAGGTGGGCGTAGGAGAGGCGGGTGCTGTGATTTGGGGTACCTCACACACCGAGGGACCTCAGCTGGAGCAGGACTGGCACGAGGGTGACCCCAGGAAGACACTCAGATGCTATGTCTGGCGGGAGGCACTCACTCCTGGGTCATGTCAGGCCTCCTGAAGTTTTGTGTCCTAGGTTCCCACCCCACCTAGGAGGTGATTTTTAAACTGGGACCTAAAAGATAATGAGGAGCTAGGCCTTCAAGGAGCTGTGTGGTCATCAGCCAAACAAGTGAGTACAGATTGCTTTTGCTCTGGCTCATTTCAATGTGGTGCAAAGATATCTGCATAAATCCTGTAATTGCCAAAATTGACCCATCAATGTTAAAGACCCTTTTTAAGTGGATCATTTTCTTCCTTTTACACAGCCATCAAATGCGGCACTAATGAGGGGTGTTATTCATCTTGTTTTACAACCCTGAGCTTCTCTGTGTTCCTTCGCACACAGGAGTCTGTTCCACGTGGCTCTTAGAAACCCGCGACCCGGTTCTGGCTCTGTGCTTTCATGCTCAGTTGTTTTTAGCTGCCGAGGAGCCTTGTGATCGGCCCAGGTGGTTCTCTCCATTTCCTCCTTGTCTCTGATTTCACAAAGCCTCTGGGAGCTGTTTTCTGACTGAGGGAGATGTCTCCTCTGCCTTCGTGGGGAAATGCTAAAAATAGCATGTGCGGTTATAGACCAGTACGTAAAGCACAGCAAGGAGATTGGCATGTTACCGAGAAATGCCATCGCAGCGTTCCGACTCTCGGAGCAAAGTGCTCGCTCCTGAGCCGTGAATGATGCCTGTATGTGTGCTTCCCAGCTGCCCCGCCCACGCTGCACGTGGTTTGCCAGGGATGACTGTGGGTGTCCTTCCCGCCAGCTCTGGGCCTCCTTCATCTAGCCGGTTCACAGCAGGACTTCGAGGCTTTGCCCACCCGTCTAGACACAGAACTTTCTGGCTGCACCACTCAGATGTTCCTCCCCGGGCACCGCCACCAAGCATCTCTTCCCAACCAAACTGAACCATGTGCCATTGTTCAAAGGTGCTGGATTAAATGTTTGGACACAGGACTCAGTTGGGATATCAGAAGGTGTGGTCACTGCACCCGCGCTGTTGGGTTAACTGCCTAGTTATCTTGATTATTGCTATTTCTATTATTTCATCATGAAGTTAATGCATATTCTGTGTGTCACTAGCTCTCAAAGGTTGGTGCACATTTTACCATACTTTTTGGCTTGCAAATGAAATGTATAAACACAAGGACTTTCTTTTACTGGCTTCTTCATTATTAGCTGGAAATCACTTAGCCTGATTGGACCTCTGTCCTTGTCTACAAAATGGACACACTAGTACTCCCATCCACTCCACAGATCTGTAAATGAGTTGATACAGAGAAAGTTTTTGTCACGGTGCCTGGTATATGGTAAGAGCTCTAGAGATGCTTTTTATTGTTATCATTATTAGTATTTCTATTACTTTTCATCACAAAGTTGATACCTAGTCAGGTGGCAACAGCTCTCAAAGGATGGTGTTTATTTTATTCTGTTCTTAGCTTGCAGAGGAAATATACATAAACAAGAGTACACATTGAATGAATATTTATTTTCTCCATCATTAACATTATGTTCTTGACATTATGTTCTCAGACAATCTGAATCCTTCGTAAAGAGAAACCTTGAACCACCTTTAGTGAGTAGCATGTGTGGGGACCTTTCATCCAACCATCCATCCATCCATTTGTCCACATCCTCAGGTATTCAATAGAAATTCACCGAGTCCCTCTGTGTCTTGGGTGCTAATCTAGCCCCTTGATGAAGGTGAGAGGTTGTTGTTATATTTAATCGGTTTCTGTTCTTGCTAAAAACTGTTCTGTTACTTCAAAGGTAACACAACTGATCTCAGCTCCTGGAACCTTAATAGGAGGGGAGGTTTTGAGAGAGCTTTTGTTGGGGCCTGGGGAAAATGTGGGTTCAGGCTTCCTTGGACCTGAGGACAGCAAAGAGCAGAGAGCTGAGAAGGCAGACCCCAGTGTGACCAGAACGGAGGGCGTGAGAAATACCTTCACCCCGGGGAGGAGAGGATGACCAGAGAGACATGGCTGCATTTTGCTGCACTGAGTGACCCCCGGGGCTCTGCCCGGCTTGGTTTTGCTGGGGTAGACCTGTCCCATACCTGCTCTCAGACCCGCCACTCCTTTCACCACCCTGGACACTGCTCTGGGGGGAATCCTGCAGCCACTCACATCTGAGGCCTCCTTCTTACTGTAAGTCAGCCAGTCTGCTGTATGTCTTTTATATGGGAGACTGCTGGCCTCACGGAACCTGGAGGCCTGGGTGGCACAAAGCACAGGTGTGAAGTCACGGGGCAAAGGTGCCCTGTGTGCTTATGAGTGACCCTGTGTACCTAGGACGTGACGGTCCAAGGAGAACAGGCCGTGTTGGCAGAGGAGCCGGAGTGAAGTGATAGCCGTGGCGGCCAAGAGACCACTGTGGTCTCCACTACTGTGGTCAAGAGACCACTGACAGTTGCTCATGACTGACCTTTGAACTTCTCCTAAAATTCCAAGGAGATTACTACTCTAATGACACCCATTTACAGATGAAGAAATGAATGCACAGAGAAGGCTTCGCTGAGAACTCCATTGTGAATTAGATCTTGAAAGGGGACTAGGATTTAAGTCTGCAGAGAAACGAGGGAATTCTTCAGGAAGGGAGGGGAAAGGCATGTGATCTACCTGTGGGGTCCTGATAACTAAGCTGGGGTGCAGGCTGATGTTAAGAGTCGGGATTCATTATACAGAGTCCTCACCTTCATTGCCCGCAGCTCCTCTGAGCACAGCCTTGGCCCTTTGGCCATCCAGGTGGACCCTCACATGCAAATTTCCAGAAAGATAAATGAGAATTGGCAGCTGTGTTTAATTATGCAGCCTTCTGCAATGTGTCTACAACACACATTTTTCTTCGGGAGAGTAATTATTCTTAGCGTGCCCGGCTGACTGAGATTATGCTTTGGTAATTGGTTTTGAATCCTCGGTCCATTTTTATTTGAACTGCGTTGCTGGAATCCTTTCTCAATGTTCATGCGAGGGGCACCTGCTCCCAGACACAGCCAGAGGTCGATCTGGTTTCTTCCCTTCTCAGAAACCTGTGAGGAAGGGCAGCGGGCGCTGGTCCCGGGCCAGACCCCGGGCTGTGGGCTTGCTGGCGTAGCTGTCTCCGGCCCCACCGACAGGCCTTCGTTTGATCCCTTCTGTTGCTGATCGTAGTTTTAACTGATTGGAACACAGTTGTACTCGTGGCCAGGAGGGGACTTCTGCTCAGTCCCACGCAGACTGACTTGCGCGTCAGCCAGTGGTTCACAGGGCAGGCGGCCCCAGCCCACCTGCGGAAGAGAGCACACGGGTGCACCGTGGTCAGTGGAACTGCTCCGAGCTTCCGTGCCCACCTCCATAATACGAACAGAATGCAGCCTGCTGTGAGCCTCCTGACACGTCGTGAGGTGTGCACGTGACAGTAATTGACTGAGTGCTTTTAAAGAACACGTTAAATCATGCACGGCAGGCGTTGCTGCCACCCCGGACGACCTCCAGCAGTGACACCTATGACCTTCGACAAGCTCGTCTTCCTATCTGAGCTTTAGCTTCATGGTCAGAAAAACGATGGAATTGTGTCAGGACACTCCGGACGGAGTATCTCTGACAATCCACTTGCAGCTGGTGATCGAGGCCCGGGGGAAAGACGGTGGACTCGCTCTCAAGCACGCCCCAGCGCTGCTGAGATGCCAGCTCCGGCTCCTCCCGTCCAGGACCCTGGTCCAGCAAGCGGGGGATTGGCTCTGGGGACCCGCCTTCTTTACCCGGAGTCCCGAGGATTCTGATGCAGGCACTTCGCAAGCCCGCTTCGGGGACCCTCACACTGTGAGAAGAGTGGCGGCCAGAGGAGGAGCAGCTAATGGCACTGACCGCTCCTTGTGGGGCGTCCCAGGTTCTGAGGGTCTCCTTTCTCGGGCTCCCTCTCCTCGGCCCTGTCGCGAGCGCGCGGACCCAAATGTGCACACGCACACCCACGCGCACACGCCATCACAGACAATATGGGCTGAAAAGTTTGTTTTCGGAAAAGCACAATATGCTGGAGCCTTGGCAGGAGGAAAATTATGTTATGTGCACAAAGCATCATCATTTGCCACGCGTGAAAGCTTATGGCCAGAAGGGCTCGTGTTCCATTTGCAGAATGTGATTTATACTCACGTGTGTGCTCGTACACACATACTCACCACACACAGACCCCCCCCACTCACCACACAGACCTACACACACTCACCACACACACCCACCACACACACTCACCACATTCACACTCACCACACATACTCACCACACACTCAACACACACAAACCACACACACTCATCACACACACACACCACACACATACTTGAGTATACTCTCACACAATACTCACCACACACACCACACTCACACTCACCACAACACACTCACCACACACACCACAACACACTCACCACACACACACTCACCACACTCACACTCACCACACACTCACCACACAACACTCACTATACACACACACTCACCACAGACACCACACACACATGCTCACCACACACCACACACACCATACACAAACCACACACTCACCACACACATATTCACCACACACACAACACACACACCACACACACCACACATACCATGACACACCCATACCACACACCACACACACTCACTACACACACACAACTCACCACACATACACTCACTCACCACACACACACCACACACTCACCACACACTCACCACATACCACACACACACCACACACTCACCACACACTCACCACATAAT
>RJWH01006825.1:0-48554 GCA_004363575.1 Solenodon paradoxus
TCCAGCCCTAGGTCATGAACCTGCATCCTTAGGCGTTGCTTGGTACACATGCCAGTGTCTCTGAGCAACAAGGGTGTCCCCGCTTAATTGTTTGTAATCTGGTGGCTATGAAATGGTAAATCTGGTACACCCCGTGGCTCAGTGTCCAAGGGGCAGGCCTTGTAGAAAGGCCAAGGACCTGGGTTTGAGGGAGAAGGGGACAGAGGAACAAAAAGGAAGCTCATTGTGGTCTTAATTTGTACTTCCCAAATTTCTCATGCGGTAGAGCATCTTACGTATTTACTCACTTCTTACATTTTTTTTCTGCCTGTTTTTCTTTTGGCCTTTTTCTCTTAGACCTTTTTTTTTTTTAAGTGATTTTTAAGACTTCTTTATTCCGGATACTAATCTTTTAGTTTTTATTTGTAATAGTTATCTTCTCCCAATTTTTGGCCTATTTCCTTTCTTTACAGAGTCTTGATGGACAGAAATTTTGATATTAAGGTATTTCAAGTTTTTAAAAAAGGTTAACACTTAAAAATAAATGTTAAAAAATAGTTTGCGTCTCTAACAGCCTCCTGTATGTTTTCTAAAGGTTTTTATGTTTTACTTTTTTACATTCAAGCCTTTTTACATTTCCTAAAGGTAGGATTTCAGTTCTTCCCCTATGAATATCCAAATTATTCCAGTTCTGTTTATTGACTAGCCATGCTTTCCCTATGAATGTGTGCTACCACCATTGTCACATGTTGTTTGTATAAGTCTCTCATGTCCATTTATTACATTGGTCTTTTGCCCATCCCTGTACCCAGTCCACACTGTCTTTAATTGCTATAGCGTTCCATTGAAATAAGTCTTGATATCTGACATAGCACATGTTCTACCTTTTCATCCCTCAGGAATGTTTTGAACTTTAGCTTGTCAAATTTCTTGTTAAATTCATTGAAAATTTGTCAAATTTGTTGAGAGATTACATTGGAATTTTGATTATAGTTATATCAGATTTATAGAGCAGTTGGGAGAAAATTATTAAGTTTCATGCCTTATTAGAGATGAATATAAAGTATCTCCACTTAGAGCTTCTTTAATATTTTTGAATACAGTCTTGAATATCTACAGATGGGTTTTACATTTCTTAGATTTACTTGGTGTTTTGTTGCTTATCTCCTGTAAAGCAGGTACCTTGCTAAACTTTCATTTCTACCAGTGTCTCCAGATTGTTTTGTTTTCTAGGTTCACCATCATATTATCTGAGAATGCCAATTTTAATCCTTCCTTTCCAGTATTTTTAACTGTGTTTCTTTTTTATGGAATTACAATGACAAGGGTTTCTTGTTTATTACTAAGAAAGCAGTATTCTTGTTCCTTGCTTTAATGGGAATGTTCTTATATCTCACCATCAAGAATTATGCTTTTAGTAGGCTTAAATAACTAAAAGGATATGGGGAAGCAAGCCTTTAATGGGAAGGAAATTCCCCTTTTAAAGATTTTTCAGAATCGAATGTTGAAGTTTAAATAATTTTTTTTATTTGATTGTATTGAGGGAGCATTGCTTCATGACATGATATAGATTTAAGGTATGCCTCATTGTGAAACAGCTTCTGTATATAATACATCAAGTTTACCACCATTCCAGTTCTAACAAATCACTTTTATTAAATTCACTTTATTTTAATTTTTTTTAAATTGCAGATTTGCTGTTGCTGAGTCTGATTGTAATTTAGCAATTGCCTTGAATAGAAGTTATACAAAGGCTTATGCAAGACGAGGTGCTGCTCGATTTGCTTTGCAAAAATTAGAGGATGCCAGAAAAGGTATTAATATTTTTCAGGTTATCATTATCTAAAAAATTAATAGTTTAATGTAACAGATGCTATACAAAAAATAATACATAATCAGTTACTACCTTAAGAGAACTTTTTGTATTGAAAAAGTTAATTTTTGCAATTTAAAAGATGAATTGTGGGAAAGCATGCATTATTTAAAAGTGATCAGACTTGGTTAAAATCTCATTCTGTCATGTGTTACCTGTGTGACCAGGGTAGGGTTTTGCATCGTCTCTAATTTTGTTTCTTCTATGTAGAATAAAGATTAAAATACCTTTTTGGCTATTGAGAGTCATCAAGTAATACACAGAAAACTCTTAACTTTTTTCATGTGCATGTTAAGTCTTATTAATCCTACAAGATAGGTTTGTGTAGTATAAATCACAAAATATGAATAAAGCTGATACTTAATGGAACTCTGCTTCTTCCTGGCTTTTTGATGAACAACTTAACAATCGCCATGTGTCATTCCGGGGGCCAGCGGAAGGATTCTGTCAGGTTCTTGTCTGTCCTGTCCTGTCCTGGGAAGTATGGAGGGAAGTCAGTAAGCTGATTATTAGTTCCTTACTTCCTTTGAATTTGGCTGTAGGGTAGCAGCATACTTGTCACATGCACAGATGCTCTTGTTTTATCTAGGTTAATAAACATATCTTTCAAAACTTGTTTATCTTCTCTTTTGCTTAGATTATGAAAAAGTTTTAGAATTGGAACCAAATAACTTTGAAGCAACAAATGAACTGAGGAAAATTAATCAGGTAAACTATAATTAATAAATTAATCACATTACTTATTACCTTTGTTTGATGAAGTTTTTTATGCATAGATTTTGTGCTATAAATTAATATAGATATTTTTCTAATTTTAATTCTTTGTACTAAACTCATTTGCAAGCTGGTAGTATGAAGATATTCAAAGATCCTTAATTATCTTTAAAAAAAATCTGAGATCTTTAGAAATACTGCTGCCTTTTTCCCATATGAAAGGGTTATTGTTTTCTTCCATCATAAGTGATTTTCATTTGTTGGCTTTGATTTTTTTGATTTTTGTAATTTTTAAGTTATGTAGTTTACATCTTAGCAAAAGCAATACTTACCTTTAAACAGTAAGAGAATAGTTATTACTTAAATCTGAAATTTGCTGTCATGTGATCCTGAGCATTTACAAATTCCTTTCATTTTGCTATTTCCCATCTGTTGAAACTTTGAGAAAAAAATAGCATTGATTCGGGGAAATCTGCTTGTATGTTTGTATTTTTAGAAGAATGAAACCAGGCAGGCAGGTAGGTAGGAAGGAAGAGGCACTGCCAGCACCTGAGCCACCAGGGCATGCTGGAAGGAAATCTGTTTTTAAATTTTGCTGTTATTACACATGAACTGTTGGTAAAATGAACTGTATTATAGATTTTTATGTTGTCATAAGTCAGATAACTATGATTATTAAATTTCAGAAGTTTGATGAGATGGTCTTAACTACCATTTTATCTTAGAAAATAGTTCCCAGGACTATGCCTGGTTTGTGTAGAAGTTGAATAAATAACTACCTTTAGTGAATCGTATATTTTAATTGCAATGAGATATGCATTTTCAATTTATTTATTTTGCTTTTTTACTTTAGACTTCGAATTAGAGTAACCTATTTACATTGTGACAGAATGTCTAGTATATATAGTAACTTAGTATTTTAAAGCCAAATATATATACACCTTGCATTACTTGCTTTATCTGACTGCTTTGTCTCCTAGGCTTTGACATCCAAAGAAAACTCACATCCAAAGGAAGCTGATACAGTGATTAAGCCAGCTGAGGCAGAGAGAAAACAAATGGAAGAGCAACAGAATAAGCAGCAGGCCATCTCAGAGAAAGATCAGGTAATCTGGAAGGATTCCAAAATGCAGCATGTGTTTTGCTGAGAGTTTACTCTTATTTTCTTGTATATTCAGTTTCTGTCTCCTGGAATATTAAAATTTTCCTTTAGTAAAAACTGAAAATGAAATATACTGAAACCTCTGGAGCCTACTAATTCAAGCTTTGAGTAATTGATGACAATGCGCATTTAAAAATATGTTTAAGTTTAGGGAACAAACTATTTCTGAGTATTTAAACATCTGTATCTATAGTTATAAATTTAACATGGGAAAATTATACTTCTCATTTATAATTCGTTCTTTTCATTAATCCTCGGTGGACTATTTCTGCTAAGAAATTTTTTTTTTAAAGGAAGAGTACAGGCAGGAATGAAGGGGAGTAGGCAGGCAGGAGAGAGAGGAGGAAGAAACTCTCCATTTATTTTTATTCAGTTGTTCGCAATGGTTGTCTCCCCCGTCCCCCCTCCCCGCCCACGCCCCCTGGCCCGGGGTCTTGAACCTGGTACCTTGGGTTATATGTGGACTGCTCCCGGGGTACATACTAGACTGCTAGGCCATGAGGTACATCCAAAAATGTCTATAGAAATCCTAAATGAGATTTAATTTAATATGTTCATTGCTTTTCATGGACCCAAAGAGGATTCCTAATAAATGCTATGGGATGATTATTGTGATACCTGTGATTCTGATTATAAATGTTACAATGAAATTTATATATACATTTCATTGTGGTTTAGTTTATCCTGTGTTTAGGTATATTAATGCTACTGAAGACTGGACTATATAATTCTGGTACTCTTTTCTTTCACAAAATATTTATTTTAGTTAAAAATTCTTTTATACAAATAATATAAGTAAACAGTATGACATTTGGACCTGTATTTATTAAAATGTGTTCTTAAAATTAAGCCTGTGTAATATTTGATTAGTAGACTAGTGGTTAATTCTACCAAGTAATATAATAGTATTTATATTTTTCTTTTTAGTACTGAAAAGAGAATAATATCACTAAAAACATTTTAAAACTTTCACCATGGACTAGATTTTTAACAAAGTATAATTTTATTACTGGTGTGTTTATGAGAATGTTTGAAGTATTTATTAAGAGTTGAATTCACCTTATTTTTTTTTTATTCATACTTTCTAAAATGATAGGGGAATGGCTTTTTCAAAGAGGGAAAATATGAAAGAGCAATTGAATGCTATACTCGAGGGATTGCAGCAGATGGCGCTAATGCCCTGCTTCCCGCTAACAGAGCAATGGCCTATCTGAAAATTCAGAAGTAAGTATTGTAGTAAAATACCAGAAACAATTGTACATGTTCAGTAGATGTTAGCTCTTTTTAATATAGTCTAACTTTCAGTAGTCTTGAGTACAGTTGACATTTCCTCAATTGCTTTTTGTCTGTTATTATGAATTAGTAATTTGTTGTTTAGCATTTTATTTATATCCGGGTCCTTTGGATGTGTGTGGATTGTGCTGGTCAGAGGCTGTGAACTTAACTGGTGAGCTACCAGGACATGCCCTTTATTAGTAATTTAAAATTTATTGTTAACCTCAGAACTCTTCAGGCAGTCTTACCTATAATACATACATTTATTCCTAAAAGGAATTGCTGTCATTGAAACTGCTGTTGATTACATATACAACTAAAACTTTGGTCCTGTGATATTAACCAGCTGTTTCTGGATGCACTCAGGGGCTCCAGGTTGAACAATCAGCAGAATAATATCTGAAGGCAAAAATTGTGTCTTGGAAATCTTTTTTTATCTCTTCTAATAACACTTTGCACAGTGTTGACGAAGAAAATCATAAAAAATATTATAAATAGAAATTCTAAACTTTGTTAGTACCATGGACCTCTTTGGCAGTGTGATTCACTTTTTTCAGAATAATATTTTTAAATGTATAATTATACATCTAGGATTACAAAGGAAGCACATTGCATATTAGAATTCATGTTATAGTGACATATATGCTTTCATTATTAACATATTACAGAATGAGAAACGACGTTTAAAATAGAGGCAGGTTAAAGTTAGGAAGAACATCTTTTTTAAGAGAAAGGAAGCAGACATTAATTAAGGCAAGTAGACAGGCAGGAAAGTAGAGAGAAGAGACAGAAGCATTTATTCATTTATTTAATTGTCCATGTTGATGTTCCTCTTGGCCCTGGACTGCAAACCCAGGTCCTCGGGCTTTATGTGGACTACGCTGGAGCTGCACATTTAACACCTGAACCACCAGTGTGCCAAAGTTGGGAAAAATTTTTAAAGACACAATAATTTGAAATTTTGAGTAAGGACATTAGAATTTGGGGTGATCTTTGACACTTCAATCACTTAACCAATGGATAAATGTGGATGGGGAATACTGGAAAGCAACTTAGATGAACATGTTACCAGTGCAATAACATATGGCTTAACTCTTTTGGCAGCTGAGTGACTGATTATTAGAGGCTCAGTTGGCCAGCTGTGTCATAGAAGTGTCTAAAGACTATGCTGTAATTACATGCAAATGTCAGGTTAAATTCTGAAGTTCTGGACTAGTAGTGAATATAAAATATTTTGATATATCTCAGTTGGAATAGGAAAATATCTGATTTTTATTGGTGGAAAATTCATACGTAGCTACTTTTACTATGTGGTGTTGTTGACATAACAGAAAGAAAAGCTAAATTTCATTTAAGAGTAAGCGAAAATAAGATGTAATATTTTTTCCTACCCAGATTTTCAGATCTCTCAAAGGACCCAATTTAGGACCTGTCATAAAAGTAAATTTTAGTTATATATTTAAACTCAGAGATACAACTAGAGATATTATTTTGCTTATAGTAAAAATCGTTGCATATCTTGCTAGTTTATGGAAGTTATGATTTTTGCTATTCAGCAATTGTACATTGATTTAAAAATTGTAAGACCTGGATTCTTAGGTTTGACTAGTGCCAAGAATAATACCTTCTAAGAGGCGAAAGGTCATATTTGCATTTGTGAGATCTCTGATTTATTGTTAGTGCTACTGCTTTAATTGATAATCACATTAGTATATTATACCAAAATATATTTAGCAAGCTGTATTTTAAAAGAACTTAAAATAATTTGTATCTTTTTCTAATGTATCATTCAAATTCACTTAATCACGGAGACTGTTGTCAGATATTGCAACTAGATGAGGAACATAAAAAGTAGCAACTTTTCAGACTTGAATAAGTCATAGTTTAGGTAACCAGCCTGTAGCTTGAGTAATTACAAACGGTTCAAATTAGAGCTGTCAAGATTGATTGATAATAGGAAAGGCACAAATCAGTGGTATAGTCTACCTTCTGTTGTGCTGGAATAATAGGGAATAAGAAGAAATTCACCTGGCAGAGCAGGGTCCCTTCTAGAGGTCATCATCTATCTGCATTAGTAGGTGACCTCAGGGGGATCAATAAGAAACCCTTTAAGCTGTGAGCTAATCGTGGAAATGTAGGTTGGTAGGTGAAGATTTGGTAAAGATACCAGAAATAGACCAGAAGTTTGAGGCAGGACTCTTAGCTCATTATCAAGAACAAATCTGTGTCCCATTTTGAGGGAGTAAATTAGATTTAGGGATGAGAAGAAAAGGATCCAGCAGCAATAGATATTAGATCTGGGAAACAGTGGAGGAGTGGAACCCAAAATACGGTAGAGTTGTGGTTGCTAGAACCGTAATCAGACTAAGACTTGATTTAGCAGAGAATTCAGTCAATGTTGACCAGGGATAGGATGGACACTAAGGCTGGAGTAGAGCTAGGGCAAGAGAACCTAACTGACAGTCAGAAAAAGAGGTACAGGGGCTCCTTGGGGAACTAAATAAGGATTATACTGCTTTCTGCACTAGCTTTTTTTCTTCCATGTTTGATTAAAAAGGTGTTTATAGATTTATAGATTAGATTTTCCTAAATCCAGTTTACACTTGGAATGTACAAGAAAAATTTAATGATATTAAAGGCATTAATTAATGAGCCCGTTGCCAAAGAATAATCATCTTCTACTTGTGTGGAAATTTCAGATATTTAGAATAATTACTGGATTTTTCTTTAGCTGTACCAATAGAACACTTTTTGAATGTGTAGTTAAAATGGTTTCCTACATATTTACTTTCTCGATTTTTTCGAATTAGTATGTAAGTTTTCTGATTTATTTATTCAACAAACATTTATTGAGCCAAAACATGTCATGTATTCTGGTGGGCACTGTGGCAGGTATTAAGTGTGCAAATATTAAAGGTACAGTTTTAAGAAATTTGAAGTTTGAAGGGAGAGACAGAAAAGGAAACCGATGTTTATTAAAATGCACTGTGATACTGCTGTGAGGGACATAAGCTATGGGAGTTTATATGGAGTGGGAAGAACACTGTTGAAGACTAAGTCCAAGTTGGAGAATTCATGGAAGGTGACTTGAAGGAGTTTGAAATGAACTGAGGTTGCAAGTATGAGTTACTAAGGTAAAAAGATAGGTCAGGTGTCTCAGTGAGGATTTAAAGGTTCAAGAGTGGGAAATTTCATGGTGTCTTCTAGAAAGGGCAAATGGTCCATTTTATGGCTTTTGCAGGATCAGTTGGAGAAATAAAGTTGGAGAGTTGGGCTAAGCCCCTGACTTTGCACTCTGCAAAGCTTGGCATTGTCCTGAAAGTATCAGAGGCCAGCATGTGTCTTGAATGGGAGAATGCTGTGATCAGCCAAGTGGTAGGGGATGGGTATGGACCCACACATATACACACACAGAAATATACTCCTTCTTGCAGAAAAGTGAATTAAATAATGCAGAAAGTTTAAAAGTAGGCAGAAATTGATTTTGCTCATATGAGGTCTTGTTTGAACATAGGATAGAATTCATTTGGGCCTTGGGGAGATTGTAATCACAGGAGAGTCTTTAAAAAAAAATACTTTTAGTATGAAATTTCTCAAACTTCCATAAAAGTAGTATAATAAACTCTATGCACCAAATCGAGTTTTAACAAGACATATTTTTGTCCTGTTTGTTTCAGCTTTTTCCCCCGTAAATTATTCTGAAGTACATGGTGGACATTATGGCATTTCACCCATAAAGGATATTTCATATTTCATTACAATGTTATTATGCTAAGTAAATTCACAGTGATTCACTTTTAATTTTAATATATAGGAAGGGTTCATGTCCTTTTTGTTGTTTGTTTCTTTTAGCTCTTAAGTCTTTGTTATAGAACAATACCCAGACTGAATTGATTGCTGATTGTATGACTGAGTAGAATTTATAAGAAGTGTTAGATGGTATGCTGTCATATACATAATGAGTTCTGAATTTTATATATAAGGTTGTTCTTCCTTAGATGATATGTATTATGGATAAATGTCAACTTTATTAGAAAATTAATGCCAATTATAATTGTGTATGTTGGTTGTTGGCAGGGAGGTAGGTAGGCTGTCAGAAGTGATATTCTTTTATCTACTCAGCATTTTATCACCATTGATTTCATCCTCCCTCTCAGAAAATGCTTTACTAACTTTTCCTTGATCTGGTACCTTCTCCTTTCTTTTTTTTTTTATATGATTCCAAGATTAGGTGAGAATAAAACATTAAAAAATATAGACAGTATTGCAATGGTTTGACTTACAATTTTTCAACCGTGATAGTGGTAAGAGCAATATGCATATAGTAGGAATTATACTTGGATTTTTGATCTTTTCCTGGGGCTAACAACATGCAGTACAGTATTCTCTCACTATGCAGGGCAATAGCAGTGAGTTAGCTTTCAGCCACACAGTCATGAGACTAAACAGCTAATACTCTCTAGATTGGTTTCTCTTTCAGTGCAATATTCACTAAATTATAATCAACATTTTATTATAAAACTAGATTGTGTATTAGATGATTTTGCCCAACTATAGTCAGTGTTCTGAACACATTTAAGGTAGGCTAGGCTAAATATATTGTATTTTTCCTCAAACACAGGTCTGGCAGTTGGCAATTGAAATTATATGCATGCTTTTGGCATTAGAAACCTTATTTGAAGCTTTCTGTACATTTTTCCATTTGATACTTTTATCATGTTTAATAGATACGAAGAGGCTGAAAAAGACTGCACACAAGCTATTTTTTTAGATGGCTCATATTCTAAAGCTTTTGCCAGAAGAGGAACTGCAAGAACATTTTTGGGAAAGTTAAATGAGGCTAAACAAGGTACAACTGTTTTTATAACAACTATTACTCATCCTGATGACTCTCCCAAGTTATGGGAGTAGAGATTTGCTTAGTCTTCTGATGATTCAAAGATATAGAACTTGGATAAGTGCATTTTCTTCCACAGTTTAGGTCATGAATAGGTTTGCATAGTTGAAGGAATAGAGCTTCCATAGCGGGTCTGCAGAAGCATTCAGAACTATCAGGTTAATTCCAGTTAGAGTTGATGAAATATTTCAACTATAGATGAGGAGAAAAAAAGTAAAGACAAAACAAAAAAAAAGGAAGGGACTCAGCAGTTAGGAGATGTAGAGGGTAGTGTGAAATCGGTAGTAATACTCCTTTTTATTCTTGATCCTCATTTTTTGTTTTTTTTTAGAGGAAGGTAGGGAGCAGGCAGAGAGGAAGAAGCATTTTTATTCATGTACTTCTTCATTTTAGTTGGTTCTCCTGACCTTGAGCTGTGAACCCAGGCCCTTGGTCTTTATGTGGACTCTTCTCCTGGCATACCTCTTTCTCTTATTTTTCCATGATCTCTTTTAAATATTCACTCTCAATGTTTTAGAATAACTTGGTTCTATTGTGTGTGGTTTTTGTTTCATTTATTTCTTTTTATTTCCTTCAACTGAGTCTAGGTTTAATTTGCTGTTTTTCTAACTTCTTGACATAAATACTTAGATAATTGCTTTCAGTCTTTTAAGTATAGAGTTCAGTGGCACCAAGCACATCCTGTTGCGCCTCCATCACCCATGTCCATCCCTGAAACTTCATCATCCCATTCTGAAAACTGCCCATTAAACAGTAACTCTGCATTCCCTTTCCCTCCAGCCAGTGGTAACCATTGCCTTTCTGGTAATGAATTTGACTGTTATAGGTACTTAATATAAGATAAATCATTTATCCTTTTGTATCTGGCTTATTTCACTGAGCATAATGTCTTCAGTGTTCTAGTTATATGTTATAGCACATATTGAAGTTTTATTCCTTTTAAAGACTGAAAAATAGTTCATTTTATGGAATTCTCTTAGATTTTAAATTACATTTGCTGACTCGCCCTGTCATTTGTTAGCATTATAGGCTGTGATAAATTATGTGACATCTAGTTCAGTTGTTTCATATGTTAAGTGGGATTGTAGGGAGTTGTACCGAGTTCATGCAAAGTAACTAGAGCACTCAGTAAATGTTAGTTCTTACTGTTTATTGCTCACCAGCAGTAAGTCTTTTGAGATAAATAGGGAGTTAGTAACTAGATGTATCATGTCTTGATCTCCATAAAGTATTTTCACTAATTTATTTTATTTCTTAAAAATTTTAGATTTTGAAATGGTTTTACTTCTTGAACCTGGAAATAAGCAAGCAGTAACCGAACTTTCTAAAATTAAAAAGGTAATATATTTTTTTCACCAAAATGTGGTCTTATTTTGTGAAACAGAAACACTTTTATTTGTTACACAATTAATGAGAATGTTTTGATACAAATTTGTTTTCTAGGAATTAATTGAGAAAGGACACTGGGATGATGTCTTTCTTGATTCTACACATAGGGAAAATGTGATAAAGCCCATTGATAATCCACCTCATCTTGGATCAACTGTAAGTAAAGCACTTTTCTTTCATTTTTTTCTTTTCTATTTAAATATCAGTGTTATATTAGTAACAGTTGAAACAAGCTGGTGGATTAATAAACTCTTAAAGGAAATATTGAAAACTCTCCCTTGGTATAGAATCTTAAAACTTAGAGTCTTAGAAAATGCTTCTTAGGATTATTGATGTAATAAAATTGGGAGAAATTCAACTAGAGTTCTGGGATAACTCTTTAAATGAGTCTTAATTTTTTTTTTGAAGGAAAGGTGAAGGCAAGAATGAAGGTGAATAGGCGGGCAGGAAGAGAGCGAGAGGAAGCCTTTATTTTATTTAGTTGTTACATGGTTGCTTCCCTTGGCCCTGAGTCTTGAACTGGGGGTCGTGGATACACGTGGGTTGCGCTCAGGTAACCCACTCAGCCACCACGACTACTGCAAGTTTTAAAGATTTCTGCAGATTTTCTGACATTAAAGGTATTTGAAGCAGTTTTATATTTAGTAATATATTTTTATTTCTATTACTATTATTTGAGATTGGGATTTTATTTCAATAGCTTTGTATCTTGTGTGGGCATAGAGCTAAAATCAACACTTAAGGCAAAAATATAAGCAAAATTATCCTTAAAAAGATACATTGTGCATTGCTTTTAGTATGTCATACTGTTTTTTATTAAGTCCAGCAAAGCCATTTTCCTTGTAATATTGAAATAGAAAGAATAGCTGGCATGAACTTAGCAATGTGTTTTGTGCTGAACTTTTAAAGTTGCGTTCAAGACAAACATGTGATATGACTGTGATAATTATATATACTATATTATGTATATGTAACATTCAAATATCCACAGTAAATATTCAATTATACATTTATATGTGTATATATATAATTTTTCAAACATGTATACTGAAAAGTACGTAAAGACAGATTAAGATTGAAATGATAATTATAAAGCTAACACACATGAAACTACCAATCTGGCCGAAAGTTGAAAGATACCAGTCCCCCAAAATATCCCTGTGTGCTCTGCCTAAACACGATCATCTCCCTGACCCCTGGCAATAACTTATGCATTGATGATGCTTTGAGAAAATTAACAACTTTTGAGAAAGAGCAGAGTTTTATTTTTAAAGAGGAAGGAAGCAGGCAGAAATGAAGGTAAGTAGGCAGCAGGGAGGAGGGAAGAGGAGGAAGAAACATTTTATTTATTAAGTTCTTCACTTTAGTTGTTTTACCCCAGCCCTGGGCTGTGAACTTGGGTTCTTGGACATGTGAACTGTGCTCCAGGTATGGACTTAATACCTGAGCCCTAGGGTACATGCAGAACAGATATTTTTACCCGTTTTTTTTTGCAAAGTAGCGAAAGAGTTTTGCTAATAAGTTCGTATTTCACGTTAGTAGCAGATAGAAGATTGCTTTGTTAGTTGGTAAAGTAGTTTGGGTAAAACAAATGTTCAATTCTTTTTGGTCATATTTTTTGTAATATTACTTGGTCACTGGGAAAAGTGGTTAGGAAAGCAAGGAAGCCCAGAAGTGGGAAGAGCAGCCAGGGTTACTTTATTCAAGTGAGAGGAAAGGCCATGGTGGTCCATGCTTCCAGGGCTGGCCGCCTGGGGCTACTTTTGGCAAATCTTCTCTGGAGAGAGTGCAGGAGAGCAGTGATGTAGCTCAGCTGGGACCTGGGATTCCCTGACAGGGTGATAGTAAATGAAATGCTTTCCTGATCTCTTAGTCTTTATTAAAATACTTTCATTTTGTTTTATTTTTGTTTTTCTGTTTCCCCGTATCAAAATTTCATCTTCTCATCCTTATCCTTTTCCCCGCCTTCTGTTCATTCTTTCTTTTCTTTTTCTTGATATGGCTATAATGTAGCGCTAAATAAAATGTTATTCTTCTGGTGTACGGTGGTGAGCTATCGGCACAGTATATATATCCATATATGTCCCAAGGTCCATGTGTGCTTCAGGAACCCGGCCTGGAGGAAACAAACAAGGTGTACAACTAAGTAAATAAAGTGCTTCTTCCTCCTCACTCTTCTTGCCATCCTGCCTAGTCGGCTTCATTCCTGCCTGTACTCAAAATATGTTACACTACTTAGTTTAACAAATGGGATGCATTTAATCTTTCATATTTTCTTAACTTTCTCCTGGTATCTTTTGTCTTTTACTCTGTTACCAGCATGTAGTCATCTCTCTTACCTCCCAACTATCATCAGTAACCCTCTCAGTCCCAACTGGTCTGCATTTAACAGAGATCATCTGTTAAGAAATTAGTTAATTAGGATCATATTTAGTATCTTGTCAATGAAAGGATTTGATATCTTGATAGAAAACTGTTGTTGATGGCAGTCCTTAGCAAAGCAAAGGTCTTAGTGAACATGATTATCCTTTTAAAATAGAATAGGACTCTTAACAGATTTGCTAACAGCTTTTTAATTTATATGCATTCATCCACTAACACTCAGTTGTTACAGTAAGTTTTATTTTAGCTGTCTTTACAGAAAGTATGGTTTAGTATATATGTCAAAAGTTTTCATAATACAACTTTTTGACTTAAAATCCAACTGTGTAATTGAAATGACCACTTAGAGTATATTAAAGAAAATTTTCTATTAAAAATAATAGTGTGCTCTATATAAACTTAAGAAGAAATTAAAAGTGGTACTTGAAATCATTGAAATAAACAGCAAATGCTCATTACGTTATTAAATGAAAAATTACTGTGGTTAAGTCTTACCAACTTGGTGAATATTATTTGGCAGATCTTTAATCCTGGACTGGTTTTAATTTAGAGAATGTACTTAGGTTTCAACATTAGTCTCTTTCATCCAGCATACTGGTTACTTCCTGATCTCATCTGCTTGCCTTCAGTGAGCCCCTGGCACTGCTGTTGGTTAGGCCATCTTTTGTCTTGGCTTTCAGTCTCTAGGATCAAGTGCGGATTCCTTGACTTGGCACATGAGTCCCTTGATAAGCAGTCTTTAAGTGGCCTTTCAGACTGTCTCCATCACTCTTCTGTGTGCACGCTCACCTTTCCACTAACTGGCCAACCCTGTCACCTCGAGATTCCTGTGTGCTTCATCCGTAAGGGCTCCCCTGATGCCAGTGTTCATCTTCCTTCCTTTGTGTTCTCTTAACATTTTGTGCTTTTTTAGTATGTATCCTATTGCATTTTTTATAGTATGTGTCTTATTGCCTATAATTATTTATATGTGCGCCTTCTGTCATTTAGCTCTACATATGGTAGATGCTGTGCACCTTCTTTGTGGTCTCAGAGTGTGACTTTTAAGTCTGTCTAGCCATCAAGTTGAATTTACTTATGACTAGAATATTGACTGTAAGAACACTGCAGCCTTTTAATTTGTGACCCTAAAATTATAAACCTGTAGATGTTGATATAAAGATTTGATTTTAATTGTTTTAGAACCCACTCAAGAAGGTTGTTATTGAAGAAACTGGTAATTTGATCCAGACTGTTGATGTGCCAGATAGCTCTGCTGCTGCTGCTCCAGAGAGTAATCCTGTTAACCTAGCGGCTATAATGACAACCACAGGCACTGCAAGTAAGAAGAGTTCAAGCCAAGATAACCTCTTACCCGCGAGTGACACTCCAAAAGCAAAAGTACTGAAAATAGAAGAAATCAACGATTCTTCAGCCCTTCAGTGAGTAGAAATAATTTTGATAATCATCTAAAATAGTAATTCTTTCACTAGAAAATTGATGTTACTGATAATTTTCTAGTTTGTGTTTATTACCACAGTTGTTTGAATTGCCCAACTTCATATACTAGTCTTTCTTTTTCATTTGTCCTTACTCTGAGAGGTTTAGTTTAAGGGATGCTCACTATAGTGATTTACCATAGTGGGGAATTTAGAGATGAGAAAAAAGTGTCCTGAACGAATTGATTTTGTTCGTTTTCTTTTCCAGAACTTTATTAGTATGTATGTTTTGTTTTTAATTCAGATATTTTTAATTTTTTAAAGGGTGCTTGATAAAAAATGTAGAATATATATGTATTCTCATTATTCCAGCCATTCGTATTTTAAGATTATTTGTAGAGTCTTTAAATTTTGTTAGGAATTTTTTTAAAAAGTCATGTTTCCTTACTGGTGAGACTATAAAAGATACAGGTTTATTTTGTGGTATCGAAACTATCCATTTATTTTACTTTGCCACTTAGTCTTATTACAAGTATTTTTTTAACTTTCAATTTTACTTATTTATCTTATTTATTAGATTCTAAGTTGCATTCTTTTTGCCATTTTAATGACCCTGAAAATTGGGTGTGGTTTACATTTGAAGGTGGCTTTATAAATCTTATTATTTTTTTTCACAAAAACCTCTTGAGAAATTGGGGTGCAGCTTAGACTTTATGGTGGCTTAAAATCAGATAATTTTGGTATTATCTTTAAAGGAAAGGTAAGGTGTAGGCTGTGCACCCTGTTGGAGGAGCGGTTAAGTCAATCACGCCTTAAGGACACGGTCCACGTACCCCGAGTTTGAGTCCCAGGTCTGGTGGAAAACAACCAGAGTAAACTACTAAAATGAAAATAATAAAATACTTACTCCTCCTCTTTCTTCCTACCTGTCTGCCTACTTACCTTTGAACTTACCCGAACCTTTCCTTTAAAAAAAAAAATACAGAAAAGGAGGCACGCCCTGGTGGAGTAGTGGTTAGGTCAGTCACCTCTGAATGATTCAGGACACATACCCCTGGGTTTGAGTCCTGAGCCTCGGGGGAGCAGTGTGTTTCACTTAGTTAAGTGAAAAATAAGTGGAGTACCACTTTCTCCTCTCTCTTCCTGCCTGTTTACCTACTACTGTCTTCATTCCTGGCTGTATCTTTCCTTTAAAATGTAAATAAAAGTTTATTTAAAAAAAAAAAGATAAAGGAAAAGTATGGGAAAGATTTAAAGCGAGTAGTACAACAGTCAGGAAGGGGGAGAAGGAGGAAGCATTTTTAAAATTATTGAATTTTTTATTTTAGTGGTACTTCTTGATTGTCTGTCATCTCCCCCTCCCTCACCCTGCCCCCCCCCTCCCCCCCCCCCCACACAGGAAAATCCTGGTCCTTGTGATGCTCGTGGATTGTACTGTGCTGGAGACAGCAGACCTAACTGCTACTCCACCACGGCTTGGCTAAACTTTGAATTTTAGTAGTAGTTCTATTTAAAGTGATAGTACGGATCGTAGGAAGCCACTTTAATAGATTTCTTTTTCTTTTTAATTTAAGGAAGAAGCATTTCTTTTGGAATACTTTTCTTGAAACTGATAATTCAGGTTTCTGAAAGACCAAGTTAGTTTTGACTGTATGTGATAAAGTCATACATTACATAGAAATGATGTGTTTACCTGCTGGCCAGACTGATAGCTCAACAGATAAGAATAGTTATTACATAGTTGAACATGGGAAAATTTGCAAAGGCATAATCTATATTGCCAAAAATGTATATATATTTTCAGCTGGAAGAATTTAATACTGGTAGAATATGAATAGATAATATAATATTAATAAAATCAGAAATTTAAAATTCTCTTGGCATTTTCTTATATAAGGTTTGACTCAGTAGCTGTTTTCTGATTGTTTGATGCCTCTGCAATATTTCAGATCTCAAGTCAGTTCGAAGCAGGATGTATGTCAGTCTTTCAGTGAGACTATTTCTCTAGAGGTAGATAAAGCACCTGCTCAGTTTATCACAACTGTTCTTCCTCCGGTCCCTGCAAACTCATTCCAGCTTGAATCTGATTTCAGACAACTGAAAAATTCTCCAGATATGTTGTATCAGTATTTGAAGGTAAGAAAGAGAAAGCTAATACTTCTAGTGTAAGTAAAAGATTCTTTAACCTTTTACTTTACTTGTTTGTCACTATATAATAACAGCATTACATTTCCCTTTTGTGTTGTTAATATAGAAAATGCTGTTATTTTTTTGCCTGTTGCATATATCGCCCTGGCTAGACCGTTTTAAATATTGGCAACCAGGGAACCTCTGGAAATAGATTTTATGTTAAAGTCTCTTATCTAAAAAACAATTAATTTCATTTGTCATAACTTAAACTTAATTCTTTCTCCTTCAAGATGGGAAAAGAAGCTAAAATACATTGAATGCTTTCTGTAAGCCAAACAATGCTTGTAATATTTAGGTAATTATCTCCTAAAAATGAACGTTTATTTGCTCTAAGAAAAAGAGTCTAATTTTAAGAAATTTACCAAATAATGGATTAGCATTGTATATTTTAATAATAATAATAATAATAATGATAATGATAATAATAATAATAATAATAATAATAATAATCCCATAAAATTATGCAGTGGACAATTATAGTTGACCCTTAAGCAACATGAAGGTTAGGGCACTGGTCCCAGCACAGTTGGAAATAACTACTAATAGCCTGCTGTTGACTGGAAGCTTTACTTACAACATTCATGCTGTATTCTATATATATTATAAACTGCATTCTTAGAATAAAACTGGAAATATTAAGGAGATTATCAGTGGATCATCATAAAGGTCTTCATCCTCATCATTTTCACATTGAGTAGGCTGAAGAGGAGGTAGTGAAGGAGAGGTTGAAAAAATCTACACCTAAGTAGACCCAGGCAGTTCAAACCCGTGTTGTCAGCTATACTTCCAAATGCATTAGCACATGTCGTTCTGTTTTCTAAGCTCATTATTTTTATTACTCCTTGAGAATTTTCTTACATTTCCTTTCTCAAGTAGGGTGATGTATGTGACATCTCTGTTCATGAAAATTTTGTCTGACTTAAACATGCTATATCTCTGCTTTCATTTGTCTGTTATCATTACATTACAGTGTGATCCCCTAATATTACTCATTAGGTACTACTGTGTAATAGTTATTCTTTACTATGTAATCTAAACAGTTATTATATAAACGATTTGTGATTTGTGAAATGTTGCCGTAATTTAATTTTCTAACTCTGTTTTTCCCAAGCAAATTGAGCCGTCCTTGTATCCTAAGTTGTTTCAGAAAAATTTAGATCCTGGTGTATTCAACCAAATCATTAAAATTCTGCATGACTTTTATATTGAGTAAGTTGAATTTTTTAAGTTATACTTTCATTTTGTAATGCTATATCCTATTTTTAGTGATTTGGGAAATTCTTTTTGATGTATTACTACTTTCTATATAGCAGAATTATTTTACTGTTCAGAAGTTATAAAGATAAGTGCAATAAAAAGGGAAATGATTAGGAGGAAAAACTACTTTTAATTTTTTTAAAAGGTAGGTAGAGTTTGAAGGTTACAACTGTTACAGTGTAATAATAATGTCTGTTATGCCAACATTCAAGAATATTGCAGTTTTTCCAGTTGTCTCAATTTGATAAATCTCCTCATTTGGGCACTTAAAGTATAGATGGTATCCAGAGAAAAAAGATAAAGACCTTTAAATATTGTGCCTAGAAATATTGTGTTAGTAAACATAATTAAATGCAATGCTTTTACTTGATCATTTATTTTTTATTTGGATTATTTCAGGAAAGAAAAGCCAGCACTAATTTTTGAAATCTTGCAAAGACTTTCTGAACTAAAAAGGTTTGATATGGCAGTGATGTTTATGTCAGAACCTGAGAAAAAAAGTAAGTTCTGTGAAAAAGCTTTTTCATGTCTCTTGCATGTTCCCTTATTTATTTATTAAATGTTTACTATGTACAAGGTATTAAAATTAAATTACATAAAATTGAAATTGTGGCGATAATATGAATTGTAGGTATGATCTTCATTTTCCTTTTATGAAGGAGGAAACTGAGGCATAGAGAGGTAGGAGAATTTGACCAAGATCACAGAGTTAGGAAGCCAGACCCAGGATTTAAACTTAGGCAGTCTGGCTCTATAGTCTGGGTCTTAAAAATTCAGAAATAGTGTAATGGTTGAGCTTTTGCCTCTGGAACATGTACAGGTTCTTCCACAGAGTGTGGTCCATCCTGTAAGAGCTCACTTCCTTGAGTTTGCTTGATTTGAGCTGAATCTTTAAAAAAGTGCAGGAGTCAGACTCAGAGAATGGTATATGTAGAGATTCCGAAGCAAGAAAGAGCAAATTGAGTTCAGAAAAGTAAAACAATGTCATGTTCCTGGATTGTAGAGTTAGTGGGGACAGAGTAGTAGGTGCTGAGCCCGAAGAATTAGATCCCTTATATCCTCATCTCAGTCTTTGACATAGAATGTCAGTTTGGGGAAACCTCAATTTTAGTAAAATGAAACTATAGAAACTTTAGTTAGTGTTTTAGACCATACTCTATATTTAGGAAAGATAAGAAGCATTAGTACTCAAGAATATCACTTTTTCACGTTTAAAAATAGCAAAAACTTCCTGTATATTTTCAGATACCTTTGGGACTTAACAAACCTTGAGTTTCTTTTATTTTTTCTTTATATTTGTGTTAGTAACATTGAGTGAATATGAATCACTAAGAAAAATACCCTTTATGTTGTGCATAAGAAAGTAGATACATCATTTAGATTTTAAAAATAGGCTTTAAACCAAAAGAAATGTCTGCATGATCTTTAAGTATCAAAAACAGTTCTTGAAATTCCCTAAAGGAAGCTACTTTTCTTATTGCTTTTTTGACTTCACCATTTACCATTTTTTGTCAATTAGTCTGCCCCCCCATTACTGACTTTATGTATTGAAATATTTTATTGAAGTAACATTGCATCAGAACATTATTTAGGTTCGAAGTGCGCATCATTTTAAATCATCTGTGATACTACTTAAATTCACCACTACTAATTCATTTCTAACCTTCACTTTTAATTGACCCTTTTTAGTGGACTTGCCCGTTCCCCTCTGCCTTCTCTTCTGGCAACCAGCTGATCTGATCCTGTTTATTTTCATTTGATTTGGTCATTTGTTTGGTTTCTCTGTATAACTCATGAGTGAAATCATATGATGTTTGTCTTTCTTAGTCTAACGTCTCATTAAACATAATTCCCTTGAGATCTATCCATTTTGTTGCAAAGGGCAGGATTTCATCCTTTTTTTTAAAAAAAGGGATTTCATCCTTCGAATTCCATTGTGTATATATCATAGCTTCTTATCACTCATCTCTTGATGGAAAGGAGATACTTAGGTTGTTTCTGGCTCTTAGCCCTAAATATCGCTGCAGTGAATTTGGGGGTGCATATATCTCTTCAGATTATTATTTTTATAATATACCAAACTGCCAAACTTAATTTAGCTCTAAAGGCTTTGCATTTGACTATTCCCTCAGTCTGGACTATCTTCCCACATAGCTTCACCTTGCCTGCTTCCTCAGTTCATTCAGTTTCCATCTGTCCCCACCTCAGAGATGCCTTTCTTTACCACACCTACTCAAAATAGCTGCTCACTTTCTCTCCCTCATTACCGTCTGTCTTGTCACCTTGTTTTTACCCCTGAATACCTAACTGGCTGACATCATCTATTCATTACTTCTCCCTAATAGAGTGAAAGCTCCATGAGAGCAGTAGCTTTAACTACTTTCTCTAGACCTCAGAATGTAGAACAGTGCCTAGTATATAATAATTCCCAATATAAATAAATGCCTTGAATGGATGAGATTTTGCCTCTACAATGTGTGGTAAATACTTTGTACCCAGAGACCTGAATTGGTGCTTCACATTGACATTGCAGCTTTGGTTTGGTCACCACTGTCAGCTAAGTTAAATTTAAGTTAGCTACTGTTATTTTTTATTGCTTCCATTATCATTAACAATTTTAGCTGCATTTAATGTTGAGAAACATGTGAACTGTAATAGTGTTTCCTAAGTGTTCCAGAATAGACCAGTCAATGATGTGAAAGGATTGATATAATTCATAGACAAATCTTTTTGAATTTTCAATAATTACATATTTTATTTTGTACATTTAAAAAAATATATAAATAGCCCATCAAACATGATTTCATAGATGTTATTTGTAATTTTAAATTAAGAGTAGTTTAGAAAACTTCCTTTAAAAATAAAGTGCTTTATCTTGAAAAACAGTTAATTGAAATACTAAGTAAATGAAAGCACATATCATACACACAGGGTGAACTTTTTTAAGTTAATGCAGAATGGGTTGTTTGATCTGGAAGATTGTCACTGAGGAGGTAGGGAAAATTTTGTTATTGCTAAGGCAAAACATTCTGGTAAGGTAAGGAACATTGCATTGCTGTATAATTTTCTGGGGTTGGCTTTTTAAATCTTTGAATTGGGATTTATAAATAATCCTAAATATTACTTTAAAATGTAAAAAGTTTTTGACAAGTCAGATTATGCCCTTTAATTTTTGTTTCACTTAGTTTTTAAAAAAAGAGGTTAAAATGAAAACTTTTCTTTTTCAGTTGCACGTGTATTATTCAATCACATAGACAAATCAGGATTGAAGGATAATTCATTTGAAGAACTCAAGAAAAGATATGGTGGTTGATTTCCATTTTTACTGAAATTATTGTCTTTGATCTTCATAAGTAAATTTTTTTCTACTGAAAAAGTGTTTTGCTTTTTAAGAAAGTGGTATACAGAAAAGAACTATCTTTTGACATAAATTAACTATAAAATGAATTGTGATTTATCTAGTGAGAAATGTACTCATGATTTATTTATAAGTCCTTATTCTGAAAATAAAAAAATAAGATGCACTTGTAAAGATGAATCTTACTATCATTGATAATGTTCTATCTAAATGTATTCTTCATTGTCCCTTAAGTGTAACATTATTTATGTTTTCATGAATTTTTATAACCACGCGATAAGGTTGCTCACTAGTATATGAATAAAGTTATATTTGCATAGAGGTAGTGATGTAGATAACCAGATTGTTTCTTTATAAAACTTAATAATATCATGCACCATTTCACAAACAAAATTTATTTAGCTGCATATATATAAATATATATATATATATACACAAGCACACATTTAGTATTTATGTGGAAAGGAGATACTTAACTAGACTTGTTGAGTAGGTTAATTGAAAAAATTATCATAGCATCCATAGATTTTAATCCTGCAGGTTTTCCCTCACAATATCCTCACAGTATCAACTAAATGTATATCATCTAGGTAAAAATGTTAAAGTTAGCTATGTTTAAAATCAAATTAGCATTTGGCTGCATGTATGTGATGCATACGAAGATGACATTTGTAAGCATTTGAAAGCAGGGGTTAGTAGTCTCCTCACCCTTGTTCTGCATAGTACCTGGCAGGCACATTTCTGTGCACATAGTTTGGTGCTCCATTGATATTTATAAAGTTTAATTGAATATGACAGCAGGAATCCTATTTAGCAAATGTTTGAAATAGCTAATTTTGTTAATCCTGTACGTGTTACTCAAATCAACTTAATTTTGGAGGCTGTCACTTTATTTTAAATATATCTAGTACATATATATGAATGTATAGTGTCAGTGTCTATAAGACAGTCAAATTTAAGACTTTTACGCTTTTGGTAATTTTTGTTGCATCATTATTATGCTTACAGTTGCTTGAGGAACAGTCATCTATAAAGATAATTTTCCCTGTTCATGGTATAAATTATGGAAGTGATTATAATTTGTATAGCCTTAATGTTCATGTTTAACAGTATACTTAAGATAAAGTTTATTGATGTTTTGCTAAGTGTACTTTTATGGTGTATGAACAGGCAGTGAAATTTAGCCTTTTAAATATAGTTTATTGCTTTTGGAATGACGTGAATTTTTTCTTGTCAATAAGGTTGATTCTGATATATAGAAAAGCATTTCAAAGGTAAACTTTTTCCCTATGTTTTTCTATGTGATCCTTAGAAGAAATGTACAGTATATCAGGGTGGTAGTAGTATTGCCATTTTTAACATAAGAAGAGGAGGCTCAGAGAGTTCTCTTTCCATAATTACAGAGCTGAAAAATAGCAGAGCAGGTTCAGAGCATGCTCTCTTCTAACTCTTAGTATACAGCTCTTTGAGTTACTCAGAGCTTTGATATTTATGTTGTGTTGCCTGTGTGTGGATTGTAGATTGAAAAAGTATAGCTATACCTTAGAAGTATAGATTTACCTTAGAATATGCAATACTTTAAAATTAGCCTTTTTTCCCTCAGGCACAGTTTCATGTGTTGGTTTAAGAAAAAAGACTACAGAGTCAGACTTCTCATGTTTGAAGTCTGACTCCATCTGGCTTTAGGACCTTGGATTAGTCACTTTTCTGTGCAGGTCCAGTGTTTTCATTTCCTAATTTGTAAAGTGGAGATCCCAGTAGTTTCTGCCTCATTTGGTGATTGTGAGGGTTGGAGGAATGAACACATACTGTACTTGGAACAGGGCCAGAAACATGGTAAGCACATGCTAAGCGACTATTGTTATTATTATCATTATTATTTCCTAAAAGTAGCTGAAATAATTTAGTCTTCAGGGAATGTGGTAAAGAGTCCTTTTGAGTTAAATGACCCGAGTACATGTCTTGTTGCTTGTGTTGAACACATTGCTTGACCTCTTTCAGCCTTTATTTCATCTTAGAATAACAGTAAGTGCTTACTTCAAAGGTTTTTTTGGAAATATTAAAGGTTCTAATAATAATGTGTAGGTATTTAATACAATGCCTGTCACATAGTGCCCAGTTGTTTTTATTAATACTGGTAGTATTAATGAGCATAAAGACAGAAAAGCAAAACTTCCTCAAGTGATTTCTTTGTAGAAATCTAGTTCTTTACTCCTAAAAATAGTATCTCTAACTTGATGGCAACATTTTAATAATTGTTTTTACATTATTGACAGAAACACCATGCCTGCCATTTATCGGCTTCCTCTCAGACCTTTATTTTATTTGCACTACATACAGTGTGTAGTGGCATATACCCAAGTCCTCACATTTGAATAATATGTGTGGTGCATTTAAGGTGTTACTCCCAACCTACAGATCTGTTATCTGTGTTAACAGAAGGCATTTCTGAACACAGTACCAAGTTTTGCCTTTTTTGCAGTTCTTTCTTGGTGTTTAATCTTTATCAGTTTTGTTTAAACTAACCATATATTTTGTTAATAAACTTTTTGATTCATTTATCAGTGAACAAATACTGAGTGCCCCTGTAATGCCAGGCATTAGGCATGGAAATAAAAAAAATGAACAAAATATGCATGGATTATTTTCTTAGAAAGCTTAGAAGTAGAGTGGGGGGGTACAAATAGACAGATATAGTATGATGAGTGCTATGATTGGAAATACTAGGGAATCATAGGGCCATAGCAGATAGAAAATACAGAGCATTTTTTGAGGAACTTTAATTTGGAGCATGGAAAGGGAACTACACAGTGGTAGAAGATGAAGTGCAGAAGAAACAAAGTTGAGACTGTAGAGGATGTTTGGAATTTACCCTGAGTACTGGGGAACTAATGACTTATATAGGAGACTGACCATTATATTGATAATTTATACAGTTCACTTTGGGTGCTGTGTGAAGTCAATTGCATGGGGACATGAGTCAGGGAGGCTTGTTAGAAGACAAGGTAATTAGGGGAAGAAGTTAGTACTCGTCATAAGGGTGGACATGTAGGCTGGGTGAGACTTGTCAGGATTCAAGGCCATCACCTTCAGGGCTTAACCCCAAGGAACACTTGTTCACATTGTCGTGTGTGTACTGTACCCTTGGGATGTAATGTGCATGCTTGCTGAATTTGTGCAGCCTGCTTATCTTGTGTGAACTGGACATCGGGGTTGAAAGACAGACTGAGAAGCAGAAGGAAGTCTGAAAGGTCGTGCCTAGATTTGTTTGCTTTTGGGGAAGAGGTTCCATTCACTGAAATGTAGAGATCACAGGAGACATACCAAACATGAAGGTAGAAAGTGTTGGGATGGGAGAGAGATGGGAAGCTTTGATTTGGGACCTGTTGGGTTTGTGATCCCTTGGTCCTTTAGGTAAATTTCAACTGGTAATTTGATTTTGAGAGTCAAATATTTAGTTGAAGCCTCATGATTGGATGAAATTACCCAAGAAATGGAAAGTTAGAAGAAAAGGGTAATTGGGAGAGAAGACTGAGTAACACATATAAGGGTTGGAAGTGAGAGTTTCTGGGACTTACGCTTGGTGAATTTCAGGGTCAGTTTGGCTGTTTTCTCAGTCCACACCACTGAACCTTATGGCTGTTTAGCAAGCATTTCTTTCTTGCAACACCAGAGGTTTTGGAGGCTTAGTCCTACATCCCAAACACATTTCTGAACAAAGACGGTCCATGCCATTTTTTAGAGCTTAATCTATTTGGGACGTGTTTTCATTTTCCCGGTCTGAGTGACTAGAACTAGCTCCGGAGAGGTGATTTTGTTGAGTGCCTGACCTCCCAGAGTAAAGACGCGGAAGCCACACTCGCCTGTCTTTTCTATCACTTATGCACCCTATCTTCTCTGGCTCTGTCCCTGCACATAAGCAAGTCCAGGTTTTTGTAATTAGAGGAAGAGTCCTCTGACCCCGCCACTGTCCTGCTAGCTGTCCCCAGGGGTTATGTGATGGTAAAGCCATGGTTTCCCCCTTGGTTCTCACTCCTCCTTCCCCCTGTAGCATTAGATACGGGAAATCTCTGGCCTGGGGACATTCAGTTATCCTGAAGTGGTTCCTCACTTCCTCCTAATGATGCTCCTCAGACTCCTCTTCATTTCTCTGTCTTCAGTGTCTAGTCCATGGCCCTCCTCTTTCCTCGGAGCTTGGTTACTCCGAGCTTCCGCCAACTCCCAGATTTGCTACCCTTTTCCCCACATGCTGGTATTTTTTCCCTAGCTGCTCACGAGCCCCAACTCCTTGGTGCACTATTGCTGCTGGAGCCCTGCATCTTAAAGCTCATTGCTCTCACCTCAGCGTTTTCCTCCCTTTTTTGATGGAGCCATTACTGGTTCAGAGACAAACTTTAGCCTTATTACATCCCTGCTGCTTTTCCCTGCATCCAGTCCCCACGAAGTTTCCTGAACTTCCCTCCTGCAATCTCTGCCATCCAGCACCTCGTGCCTGAGGATGGCAGCAAGCCTGGTGGTCTGTGCTTGCACAGTCCACCTGGATGTCCTTCCTCAGCAGAGATCTCATCGTGTCATTGCGCAGCCGTCTTACAGTGTACTGGGGAGTCTGATAAACCGTTGGCTACAGTACGGTGTTTGAAGAGGGCACTGAGGAGGAACGGGCTGGGATGCTCTGAATCACAGGGACAGGGAAGGAAGCAGCAGAGTTAGATTTGACACAGATGAGAATGATGGTCCAGGAATGTAAGAGAAGGGAGAGTATCAGGCAGGCAGGCCAGCACCTGGGAAGGTTATGCAGCACTTCACAAGCCCTTTGTTTGTCCTGGAGTTGTAGGCAATTCCAAACACTATGGGAGGCTTTCTACCCTGAGGGGCAGAATTTGAGTTGATCGGCTACACTCTTATTTGCCTTTTATTGATTTGTTCATTTTTCATGTGTGCACATCCTGATTCCGTACTGGATCTTAAGCTCCTTGAGGGTTATGATGTCTTCTGTGTCATTAGTGCTAACATAGACTTTGCCCACGACAGAGGCTCACTTAACATTTACTGACCCATTAATTTAGACTATCACTCCCCTTCTTCCTAGATTAGGCTAGAGTTGTGCATTTCTTCATGTGTTTCTTCTGTCAGTGTGGTTTTTAATGTAGGACTCTTGAATCATGCTAACGTGCTGGCTCCAGGAAACTAAATGTATTACACCACTGGTTAAACAGTGGGTTTCTCTTTCAGAAGATTCCACTGCAAGTGAGACAAACTCCATGAAGGAGCTATTAATTTAGTTTATCATGTACCACTGTCTTTTTTAGGGACTGCTGCTGATGTGGCTTAGATGGCAGATACTTTGCTGCTGCTGCATCTTTACAGATGTGGTTAAGTAAGTCTTGTTTATGCTTTAAAACACTGAGCGTAAGTGAAAGGAGACTTTCAGGAGCTTTTGCTCTTGGAAAAGAGGTGGGAGTTTCGATTGTTTTCCTGAAGTGAGTTATAAAGCAGGTGGCAATAAAATATAAAGCAAACCTTCTAATTCACTGGAGAATTAACACTATCCACCACCTTTTCAGATGTATCACTTGAAAGGAGAAAAATAAACGAAGCTATACATGGTATAGATTATCCTCAAATCAGTTTGATTATACTTTGTTATATAATAACTTGGAGCTACAAAAGACTCGAAATTCTTTTTAATATGATTGTTTGAGCTTATGTAGGTTTAAAAACTCAATATTTCCTTTTCTAGCATGAGGCTGGAAGAACTCTTAAATTGAGCCCTACGCAGCCTGTCTATCCGTAAGATTTTTACCAAGATGGGTGATGTTTGTTATATAATGGTCCACATGGGCTTCTAATTCTAACTAGTCGTGGAGAACAACCAGAATTCCTCAAATCAGAGCATCTCAAACATCTGGAAATATTCACTAACTGATAATTATTATGAAGTTTAAAATTTAGCAAAGCAAGCCTCTTGATTAATTTTATTTAATAGATTTTTCATCATATATACATATGTATATATTAGAACATTCAAATATTATCATAGAAAGACCACAGATGTACACACATGCCCTCACACACACACCCCAGCGACAGAAACAGGTTTCTGTGTGGGAAGCCCCCTGCTCTGGTGTCCTGCTGACACAACTCTGGAGGGGACCAGGGTCAACAGTGCAGAGGTCCTGCGGTGGCCTTGGTCTGTGTTCACTGGGCCCTCTCTACCCCAAGGTTCAGGCCATGGGCAGCTTATCTAAGAAGATGACACTCAGTCAGTTTGTGTTTGACTTCTCTGATTGCAACCAACCAACACATGGGAGGTGGGCAGCAGTTCCCAGTGGCTCACAGAGTCAATGCTGTGCTTCTGTAGTGACTAATGCTTTGTCGATGGCTGCAAAGAGGTAATTGTGAGTGATGAAAGGCTCAGTGGAGGGATGGGTGATTCTGGAGCTGGAGTGTGTTGAGAGACAGGAAGTCTACGTGGAGAAGATAGGTTCTGAGCCAGCCTAGAAGGTCGGCCTGAGCAGGGAGGATCTGTTAGGTGGAGGAAAGGTGATGGCATCCTAAATGCTGAGGGTTACAGGGGAATGGCAAAATGACAGAATGGAAATTATTATGACAGAGATTCCTGAATGGCCCAGCAAGGGCTAGTCCTAGTGCTCAGGACAGCTCTTGGGAAGAGAAGTAATAGAGTTGTCATTTGGTGTGTCTCCCAGAGGATCTTACATTTTTTATGACACTGCAGTATTTAAATTTCATGCTTTTGACATAATGGGGTGGGTCAGAGAAAAAAAACCAAAGGGAGCAAGCAGTCATACAGTGGACACAGATGGAGCGAAATATTTCAGCTCATTAGGATCTTTCCTTTGGTTTATGGTCTCTTCCGGGAATAGTGTAAACAAGGAAGCTGTGACTGAGTGGCCGTGGGTCTACTTGAATGTACTGCTTACTGTTGGCTTCTATGACATCTCAGATCACCAGAGCCAGGGGACACATCGATGATGCCCCCATTGCTGCTGCTGGGAAATGTCATTTAATGAAACGGGGGGCATCCTTGGGTGGGGTGGGCAGATGAAATCAGGATAAAATAAGCAGATTGCTAAAGGTTGGGTAGAGGCCATGAGAAATATTGATGAGTAGGTAAAAAGGTCATCAATAATAAAAGCTTTTTTAGCTGCTAATAAGCTACTGACATAAACCAAAGGCTCCTTGGACCCCTGGTCAGGTCTGTCCGCAGTGAGTCTCTTGCAGCAGCTGCTTCACGGCTGTACATGGAGCAGCTCACGGAAGGGGCACTCAGTAAGCATTCCCCGGATGAAAGATGAGTAAAACTTGAGAGCTGCTGCTCCCTTTTGTCTGTGAGCACTAACTCATATGCTTTAGCTGCCTCCACTTGAGTTTTTAAGGAGGCTTCATTACATAGGCCCAGTTAAGTCCATAGCCATTGGCAGTTGAATTCAATCTCCAGCCTCTCAGCCTCTCCTAGGTTGGAAGTTCCAACCCTCTAATTACCTGGCTGGTTCTCCCAGCAACTACCCACCCTTAGGGGCTTCCCCAAAGTAACTGCATTAACAAAACAAGAAACACCTTTCCCAGATTCAACACTTAAGAAATTCCATGGATTTTGGAAAACATGAGCCAAGAACTGTGGATGAAGAATAAATATGTATGAGAAATATATTTTAGTTATTTGAATGATCAAATATATGTTGTTGTTAAGTCCCAATATCCAACTACTGAGCAATAAATAGAAATATCTGTTTCTCCTGCTGATATTACCATGACCTAATTTTAGCTCTAATTGTCTACAACTCAGGAGCCAGAGCCAGAGAATTACTCCTAGAGTCTGGCAGTGGTGAAAGCTCTGCTTGGTTATAGATTTGATCATGTCCTCATTTCTGGTCCTGGATTAGACAGCCACCAAGAAGTGCCAGAGGCTCCTTAACAAATAAATCTCCCTGCTGACCTGCAGCAATGCTGGAAAAAATGAGTTTAGGTCTTTTGGAGAAGTAAATATTTTTATCTTGACTCAGTCATTATAATTAGACAGAAGAAACATATGAGCTAATTTGTCTATTAGCAGAGATGATTTTATCTGATAGAACCCACACTACCTTCATGTCTTGGAGAGGAGGATGCTACAGGAATACAAAAGCAGGCGGTGGGAGGCCAGAGTCAAGGTGGGGCTTAGGACAATCCAGAAGAGGAAAGGTTGGTCTAACTGGGGAAAACAGAGAAAGAGAAAAGGGAGGCGGAGACTGCCTATTTCCTAAAGGCTCAGAATTTTGCCAGAGTGGGTCTAGACACACTGAAGTCCCAGGCTCACAACTCGATAGAACTCATCTGTGGATCTTTAGGAGGAGGGCTCCCCTAGATTGGTGTAGACGCAGGCACTCCTGTTAGTGTTACCTCAGTAATAACTATTGGGCTTGGTGGAGGGAGAGATTCACCTGTTGGAAGGGAGCCCTCATTTTGAAACTGGTCAGATCTAATTGATCACATTTAAGCCTTGTTTTTCAGGAAATCAAGGAAGATCAGATAAGCAGAGGGTCCCTATACATTAGCAGTGGTCACAGAGAATGCCTGCTGGTGATCTAGTGACAAACATGAGCTCTGAAACCCACTTCGACTATGTTCTGCACCTTGACCCACAAATTGCACCTGTGACCCAGGAAGGTGCATGAAATCCCTCTGCACTTGCAATGTTACCTATTCTTTTTGATGCTCACCTCCTCACCCTGACAACTAATCCATTTTCCAGAGAATTTACCCACGTCCCCAATACTGCTTAAAATCCCAGGCCTGCTAACGACAGGGGAGGCAGATCTGAGTGGTGCTCCTGTCTCCTTGCTTGTCGGTCAAGGAAGCCTTTGACTCTTGGTGTCCCTTGGGCCACACAAGCCTACATTTGGCAAACAAGCTGCCTTTAGTCCTACTACAAACCAAGCAGCAAGACCTTCTGAAGCCCTGAACTCTAGAGAGAATGTCACATTCAAATTGACTATATAGCTAGGATATCCTTAAGGGCTCAGTTCTAGGACGTCATCTATCCTTTGGATGCTCCGAAATATAGTCTGAGCTACTTTGGGTGTCACTGGAAGATCTCCGTGTTTCATTTGGTCCCAGGAACTTTCTCCCCAAGGAGTGTAAATTTACACACACATAGATTCATCCAGGCTCCCCTTGTCAACTTTCCTCCACATGCGGCCTCAGGCTCCTGGCCATCTTGTAGACTTTTCTGCTGCGTCTCCTCCCTAGGTTCTCATAGTGCAAAGTGTAGGCACAGGTCTCTCATCAGCCTCCCACACACAGGTGGTACTAGAAGGCAAAATTTAATAAAATTTCACTGAGCGCACAGAAGCGCCATCAGAACATTATGAGACAGAACGAGGGTCACAACTCCTGATGTCCACTGTGTATTTACGAGGTGCCCTTCCTCAAGTCCAGATTCTCTTCTACCCACTGGTCTATGTCACAGGAAGCCAGACCCAGCTGGCCTCCTCTCACAATCTCTGAGAGGTCTGCTGCCCTCCATGAAGGTGACTTCACACTGGAAAACTCAGCAAGTCAGTTTGAAGTCTCTGTACGTGCCCTTGGATTTCCCCGTTTAGGAAGAAGTTCTGTTAGATTTGCTTGACTAAAACAAAGTTGTGTTTTCCAGAACAGTGGGAATTTCACCGCCAATAAGAAAGAAAATCTAGTAAACACACAAGGATGCAGAAAATAGTTGTGATTTTCTGAATTTTGATTTTAATTTTTTTTTGCGGGGGTGGTTACATGTCTGTTACATTGGGTACCTGGGATTTTATTTTATCCTTCTTGTTCACACTAGCATCTTCTTTTCCATCCAAGGAAGCTTGATTTGGGTAACGAGTGCGTCAGTCAAAATGTTCAGCAATCTGAGCATGTAGTGCTGAGTAAACTTCAGTCCTTGCCTTCTGAAATGTTACAGCCAGGCTACGCCTGTGTGTTGGCTTTGCCATTTTTTTAAAAAATCATACTTGTTTGGTTGTTGTATATGAGAGTAAAGCAGTCTTTACTAACCAACCATATGACAACATTAACCACCAGAGAATTTTGAATCCAGGTCTGGTAGAAATTCTAAAGAAGAGAAATTCGTCTAAGAAAATGAGAGAGTCTCCTTAGATGAACTTGGAAGACCCTTTTAAACAAATCATAAATGACCTGAATTCAGGAGTAAAATTTTTACTACTGTAGAAATCAGTGTTAATTTGAATTATATTAACCTTAAAATTTGTTATAAGGAAAGCAAAGAATTTCATTTTCATGTTTAATTATTTTTCATAGACCTGCTTTTTACTTGGAGTTATAGTGTCTTTTTTTTTTTTTTTTTTTTTAATTAAAGGAGTTGCATCATTAGCTTTGATCCAGGAGATGGCAGTGTGCTTTTCATTTTGGAACTTAGATGTAAAATCCTTCATCCCTTCTTCCGTAATCTCTCATGTATAATAGGGTGGTGCGTCGTTACATCCATGATGTAATGTGCTCGCTGATTCACTACATCAAATCAATAATAACCTGAATTATAGGAATGAGGTCATATTATAAAAGCATTAAATTAGTAATTTTTTCAATCAAATAGTGAACACTTAATACTGTACTAGAATTCAGTGGGCAAATAGAAATATAAAAAGCCATTATTGCTTTAAAAGGCTTGTAACCTAGAAGTGAACTCAGAAGTGTAATAAAAATGAAGGAGAAGATAGTTACATGTTAAATGAGTTAGGAGTTAAGAGAAAGGAGAGATGACTGTGGTCTGACATTGGCTAAGAGGACTTCTCTGAGAGGTGATCATTAAAAATGTGGGTAGCAACTTCTAAAGGTGGTGAATTAGGCAGGTTCATTTGTCACCCTCTCCCCTCAGATCCTGTCAAAATAACAGTAAAAGATTACAAGTGAGTCAGTCACAAACAGATGAAACGAAAGCAACTGGGCATTAGGAAAGGAGACAGAATTCAGAAAGATGAAGATATTTATAGCAAGGGTTTGCCTGAAGGAAAAGAAGGCTTTGTGGGCTGAACTGTGTTCCTCCAAATTCAAGTGTCTTAAGTCCTAACCCTCATTACATCAGAATGTTACTGTATTTAGAGAGAGAGTCTTTGAAGCTATGTGTAAGTTATAACAAGGTCATATGGTTGGGGCTTAATTCAGCAAGCTTGTTGTTTATAAGAAAGAAATTAAGACATACACAGAGGGAAGACCATGTGAAGACATATGGAAGGGATGGCTGTCTGTCACCCAAGAAGAGAAGCCTTCTATCCCTGAAGGCATCTTGATCTCGGACTTCTGTCCTCCAGAATGCTGAGAAAATAATTTCTGTTGTTGAAGCCGCCCGCTCTGTGGTACTTTGTTAGGGTGGTCCTAGTCAACTAGTTCAGAAGGTACTCTGCATTCTAGAAGTCTTGAGAGAGTCTGGGCAAGGGGAAATGGTGCACGAAAGGGTAAGTGTCTGTCTATAATTTGAGGAAATTCTCAGCCAATATTGATTTCTTCTTTGCTTTGCTTTTACTTTTGAGATTCCCATTACATGTATGTTACACCATCTGTGATTGTACCACCATTCATGAATATTCTTTTTCGTTCTTTAGTGCCTGCATTTCTGTTTTGGAAGATTCATGTTCTACATTTCGGTCCGTGATCGACTTTAGTTAATGTTTTTGAAAATTGCATTGGAAAGATCTTCCTGCAGTACCTGAGTAACATTGGGGAGAGTGAAGACCTTTGTCTTGTTCTCACCTTAGGGAGGACAGCATTTAATCTTTCATCATTAAGTATAATGCTAGTTGTAGTTATTTATTTTTTTGTAAATAATTTTCAAGTTGAGTGGAGTCCCCTCTATTTCTATTTTTCTAAGAATTTTAATTTTATTCTGAATGAGTTTTAAAGTTTTTCAAATGCTTTTCTGCTCTATTGATAAGATCAAGTTTTTTTTTCCTCATTAGTCTTTTAATATGGTGGATTACACTGATTGATTCTTAAATGCTGAAGCAGCCTTGCTTATCTGGAATAAATTTCATGGGGTTTTGGTATAGAGTTCTTTGTATGTGATGTAAATTTTGTTTGGTAATGTTTGTTAAAGATATTTTTACATCTTTACCTGTAAGGAAAATTGGTTTTATAGACTTTTATAGACTTTATAGATGTTAAATTTTGTTTGGTAATATTTGTTAAGGATATTTTTACATCTTTACCTATAAGGAAAATTGGTTTTACAGACTTTTAAAAATTAACTTTAGTTTTGATGTCAGGGTAATTCTAAAAATGAGTTGGGAAATGTCCTCTCCTTTTCTATTTTCTGAAAAAGATTATATAGTTCTCCAGTAAAGTGAACTGGGCCTGGAGATTTATTTTTTAGGAGTTTTTAAATTGCAGATTAAGTTTCCTTAATATTCTAGGATGACTTAAATTGTCTATTTTGTATTGATTGATAGATAGTAGTTTGTTCTTTTTATGTATTGAACCATTACTTATGTTATCAAATGGGTGTGTGTAGAGTTATTTGTACTATTCCCTTATTGCAGTGACATAATCATTTCAATTATTCTAAATTTATTGAGCCTTTTTTATGATGCAGGATATGGTGTATGATTTGGGGATACTTGGAAAAACTATTCTGCTGTTGGTGCGTGGAGCATTTGAGACTGTTGGCTGATGGTATTGAGTTTTATATCTTTACTATCCATTTCTATCTAGTTGTTCTTTCAGTTGCTGAGAGAGGAGTGTTGAAGTTTCCATATAATTGCGGATTTGTCAATGACTTATTTCAGTTCTATCAGTTGTTGCTTCACATTTTGCTGTTTGGTGTCCACTTAGAACTGCTGACTTTCTGGTGGATTAATCCCTTTGTTATTATGTAAGGTCTCCTTGTTTCTAGTACTTTTCTTTGTTCTGAAGTTTTCTTTACTTGACATTAATAAAACACTCCTACTTTCCTTTGATTACTGCTTGCATGATAATCCTTTTTCCATCCTTTAACTTTGTATCATCTTTTATCATTGTATTTGAAGTGAGTTTCTCATAGAAATATAGTAAGGTGATGTTTGTAGTCTAACTCATCAGTCTCTGCCTTGTAATTTGTGTATTTAGATAACTTATATTTAATGTAATTGTTGCTTTGTTAGAGATGTCTGTTTTTTTGTTTTGCTTTCTGTTTGTTCTTACTGTTTTTCATTTTTTTCTTTTTCTTGCCTTGCAGCGTGTCACTGGAATATATTTTAAAATTTCATTTTGATTTATGTGTCTCTTTAAAAAATATATTTTATTGGTTTATAATATTATGTAAGTTTCAGGTGTACAGCATTATGATTCAACATCTACATACACAAAACCATGATCATCACCGAATGTTTAGTTTTCATTCATCACTATAGATTGACAATTGAACCTCTTTATTCATTCCAAACTCCTCCAGCCCCTTTGTCCTTTGATAACAACCAATCTATTCTCTGTGTCTAAGAGTTTGCTTTGTTTCTTTATATTCCATATATAAGTGAAATCATATAGCATGTCATTTTCCACCTATTTCATTTAGCATAATTCCCTCAAAGTCCTTCCATGTTGTCATAAATGGCAATATTTTATGTTTTTACAGTTGAGTAGTACGCGCATGCGCGCGCGTGTGTGTGTGTGTGTGTGTGTGTGTGTGTGTGTAGGCCTTGTGTTCCTTATCCAGTCCTCCCTTGATGGACACAAGTTTTTTTCTGCATCTAGAGTATTATAAATAATGCTACAGTAAATACAGAGGTGCATATATCTTTCAAGCCAGTGATTTCGTATTCCTTGGATATGTACCAATTTATATTCCCAACAGCAGTACACAAAGGTTTCCTTTTCTCTACATCCTCACCAACTCTTTTTTCTTAGTTTTTTTTTTTTTTTTTTTTATAATAGCTATTCTAACAGATGTAACAGATGTCACTGTGGTTTAGATCTCCATTTCACTAACAATATATGTGATGATAAAAATGTTTTCATGTGCCTATTGGCTATCTGTATGTCTTCTTTGGTGAAATATCTATAGCGATCCTCTGTCCATTTTAATTAATTGTTTTGTTGTTGTTGTTGTTGTTGTTGTTGAGTTGTGTGAGTTCTTTATATATTTGGAGTATTAGCCCAAATGTATGAATGTGTGTGATTTGCAAATATGTTCTTTCATTTAATAAGTTGCCTTGTGATTTTAATGATTGTTTTTCTTACCGTACAGATCTTTTTAGTTTGATAAAGTCCCTTTTGTTTATTTTTGGCTTTGTTTCCCTTGCCATTGAACTCATATCCACAAAGACACCACTAAGGTCATTGTCAAAAAGCTTACTGCCTATATTTTCTTCTCTGTATTTTATGACTTCAGGTCTTACATTCAAGTTGTTCATTCCTTTCGAATTAATTTTTGTGCATGGTATTAGAGAGAGATCTACTTTCATTCTTTTGCATGTGGCTGTCCTGTTGTCCTGACACCATTTAATGAAGAGACTTTCTTTTTTCTGTTGTATGTTCTTGGATCCTTTGTCATAAATTAATTCTCTACATACATGGGTTTATTTCTGGACTCCCACTTGTGTTCCATTGATCTGTGTTCTTTATTTATGGCAATACCATGCCTTTTTATTTTTTTATTACAATAGCTTTGTAGTACAGTTTGAAGTTAAAGAATGTGATATCTCTATTTTATAAAATATTGTTTCCTTTGTGGTTTCCCATAAATTTTTAGTTTTTTTTGTTCAATTTTTGTGAAAAATGTCATTGGAATTTTTATAAGGATTGCAGAATCTTAATATAACTTTTTATAGGTTGATTTACGTATTACATTTTCTTTATATAACTTATCACAATCTACAGGCATTGTCAGTTTACCAGTTTGAGGGAGATATAGAAATCCTTAACTCTCCTTATGTCTTTGTACCCATTTCTATTCAACCTTGAACACTTCCTTTACGTATATTTAGAAGCATAGCAGATGATGTTATAATTTCAGCTTCAGCATTCAAATATAATTTGGAAAACTCAAGAGGAGGAATGCCTGTTGTATTTACTTAGTTTCATAATATTCTAAGATTCTTTTATTGTTTTCTTACCATTTAGAAAGCCTCCTTTAACTTATTTAAAAAAACTAATCTTATTGAAGGAGTATTGCATTATAACATTATATAGGTTTAAGGTGGGCATTGTTATCTCAGCATCTGTATATCTACATTAAGTTCATCACTAGTGGTGTGCTCTGGTGGAGTAGCAGTTGGGTCAGTCACCTTGAAAGGAGTGCAAGCCACATAGCCTTGGGTTTGAGTCCTGGGTCTAAGGGGAAACAACCAGCATAAAAAATTAAATCAAAGTAAATGGCTTCTTCTCTCTTCCCGCTTGCCTGCCTACTTGCCTTCATTCCTGCCCACACCCTTACTTTAAAGTAAATTAATTAAAAAGTTCACCACTAGAAAACTTCCTTCAGCCATTCCTTTTGGATAGGCCTCCTGGTGAGACCCATGCTGCCCCACGTGACTCCACTGATACCACCCTGAGGGGTTGGTGTTCTTGTGATTGGCCAGTGGGGATAAAGTTTCTGGCTGTCTGTTGGCTGTTTCTCACACCATTCCCCTTGGTTGCTGGAGCCCCTTGCTGGAGCCCCTTTCTAGAGCCTCGTGAGGATGGCAACCTCGGTTCCCTGCTTGACTTTTGCAGCTGTGGATGAGAACAGAGCCGCAGATTTTTCTGCAGCGTTTATAAATGTTTGCCTGAAGTAGAATAACTGTTATCTAAAACTTTTTGTCTTGTTTGACTACTTCTTTTCTGGCCCCTTGGCTAGAGAGCAGGTTTGGGGGTTCTTTAAGTTCTCTGCCCACTGGCATTTTTGTTGCTGTTTGGGATACATCAGGCAAGAAAAAAAAACGTTGAGATTATTCACCTCTCTGTTCTTTGGGTCCCCAAAATCCTAGTTAATCTGACTTCTCTGTAATTTTCTGAGTCTTTTATATTTGTTTTATAAAAAAATCCAGGATTTTTAAAATTGTACTTAGAAGGAGAAAAAGGAAAACGTACATTTACCACTAATTGTTTAAAAGGATTTTCTGATGGCTAGAATGGACAAATTTGTAGAGACAGAAAGCAGATTAGCAGTTGCCTAGGGTTGCGGGGAGTGGGAGAAAAATATGGAGCGGCTGCTGATGGTTACAGGGCTTCTTTTTAGGGGGCGGTAAAATGTTATGACATTTACTGTGGTGATGATTGTATGACTCCATGATGCTATTAAAAACATTTAATTATGCACTGAAATTTTTTTCTGTGCTTTCAAGCTAAACTGTCACCCAAAAGTTTACATGGAAATCTCCACATCATGTGTGTTCCCTCACATTCCCTTATTTCCCATCGAGTCCACTGGCTTTTCATCTCTAAACAATATTCAAGCCCCCTCTTCTCCATCTGCGTTTTTGTCAACCAAGGTCAAGTCTGGTTTTAAAAAAGGTGCAAGCAGGAAGAGAGAGGCGGAAGAAACATTTTTATTTGTTGTTAACACTTGTTGCTTCCCCCAGGTCTGGGACCTGAACCCAGGGGTATGTGGCCTGCTCCTTCGAGGTCCTTGAGCTAACCGAAGCTCTACCAAGGGACACCCCAAGTAACTTTCTATACCAGCGTTCTGTTGAATTTACTTCAAAGCACTTGTCACTGATATTTTCTGGCATATGTATTTGTTTACTAGCAGCTGTCTTCTTTCTCAAGACACAAAATCCGTAGTCTGAGCCAGTGCCCATCTTGTTCAGTGAGGTGCAATGGGGATACACTATCTAAATAATTTTTATTGAATGGGTAAATGTGAACATCTCTTAGCGAGCTAATCATGTACAAGAGTCTGTGTCAGGTGCACAATGATATTTCACATCTGAACATCACTGGATCTGAACACTGACCTGTTGGTGCAGCTGTCTTTGCCACTTTTTATAAAAGAGGAAACTGAGGCTTGAGGAGATTCAGTACTTTCCCAAGTCAATGACTTCAAACCTGCCCACATTTCCTGAGGGCACACTCTATGCCAGGCACAGTGAGTGACACCAGAAATACAAAGGCAGACAGATCAGGGCTGAGATAATCTCATGTGGGAGTCAGCGCAGGTCACCAACTGCACTGCACTGTGGTGTGTGACTAGACCTGGCAAGTCTTATTCCAAAGGGAGAAGCAAAACACTGTGTGATGAAGAATTATGAGACTCATTTTGTTGGCTGGTTCGGTGAAGAGTTTGGACAGCTTGACAGCGAAGATGACATTGGAGCCGGGCTTTCAAAGACAATAGGATGCTGCCAGGTGCAGAGCGGAGATTAGCGCTTTCAGACAGGAGAGGTGGTGTGAACGCCGAGGCCAGTTGGCTGTCGGGAGGGGGCTGGACTTTGACAGCACTTACTAAGTTGGCATTAAGTGAACCTGCTGAAGAACTGAATGAACAGAGTTCCATTGTTTTTCTGAGTTAATGAATTTTTGATCCATCTCTAAGGGCCAATAAATGCTTGCTTTGTCTAAGATTTCAGTTCCAAAGCCGCATGTGGTTTATCCTCAGTCAGCCCTTTCCACCTGAATGGATGGCAGTAGCACCATGGCGAAGTGGGGGTGACACCATGGTTCGCTTGTTCTGGAGGTGAGACAGAGAAAGTACAGGAGAATCCTATAGAGGACGAGGAAGCATCGCTGTATACCATGCCATAGTAGTATTACCTGGGCAACAGGCAAAAAAAGAGAAAAATAGCCAAGTTGAGCGAGAGTCACTAAATGGACTATTAAACTTCAGAGCCAGTAAGTAACCTGTTTGTCAGAGTCAACATTCCAAACTGACTGCAGCTTCCTCTTTTTGATGGATGGGGCTGTCCTTAGATTAAAGCATAAGTTCGTTTTTTCCTTTTTTTTGTTCTTGTGGTAACCTTTACTGCATTGTAGTAGTAAAAATCACACCCAAGGTTGATATTTAAGATGCTAGAGAGACATGTATGTGTTCATGTGTGGATCCATGAAGAAGAACCACACCTGAGCACCAGACACCCACAAGGCACCGAGAATTGCTTTCCCACACAGACTGGGTCTGAACAGAGGCCGGGCCTGGCCCTCTACGAGGAGCCCATCGCCCACTCTTGATACAGAGTCACTCTTCTTTTGTCTTCTTCCTCACTGCTGCCGAACAAGCCAATAAAAGCTTTACTTGGGCTCCTAAACATTGTTTTTCTTTGTCTTTTTCCAAGTGCAAATAGCTGAGCACCTGGACCATGGCCAGTGGCAGAGGCATGATAAAGTGTGAGTGGCTGTCCCTCGGGCTCTGCCACCCTCTGCCAGTACGACCAGCATGAAGTCCCTCAACTGGGAATTCTTTTCTGTGCATTCAACCTTGTTGGTTAGAATGCAAATACACTGGTATGAGAAAAACATGAGCGAGCAGTGACTAACATGTTGATGAGAATAAATTTGTGATCATCTTCCCTCAGTGTAGCCGCTGTCCCTGTGGAGTGGGTCTTGGAATGGGTCTTCTGTTATGGGGCGTGAGGAGAAGAATGAGTACTGAATATGTGTCAGATCCTGGGATACGTGCTCCGGGGCTGTATGCGTTTTAATCTTCCAAAATCAGAACGGCTTCCAAGTGACAGCATCTCTCTCAATACACCTCCCTGTGGGGTCACAGGTCACAGATTAAGCCCTTGACCTGTGGTAGTGGTGGTGGCGGTGAGTCTGGTAGAAAAAGGTGAATGGAAAAGATATAGGGCAAGGGGTCAAAGTTCATTCAGCTCTCAAACACACTTTGGATTTGTCCTGAGAATAGCACTGCCTTTTCAGTCCCGGAGTGTCTCTGACTTCCATGCTACCTCTCCGTATTGGAGAGAGAGACGCATTATCTCGGTAGGCTGATAAAATTCTTCCAAAATAAGAATGTTCCAGGTAACTATTTAAAATGGTCTGCATACTTGTTTCCTACAGTGAATTTGTGGCTTGGAGATAATCAGAAAATCTTTTTTCATTAGATGGCATATCACAGCCAGTTAAACAGTCTGAAGGAAGGCACCATGAGTCAGTCAGGTACAGACCGACTTAAGCCCTTCATCTCTCATCTTCGGGAAGGCTGGAATAATTCTTTGCCAAGTTCTTTCCCAGTTCATACATGGGTCTCTTGGAACCAGCAAGCATGACTCCTCAGAATCTGTCACCCAGGGAAATGACCTCCTTTTATACGTTAAATATGATTTGTCCTCTAGATTAAACAGGATCATGCACTTGGGCAAATAAGGAAGCTATTGTGTAGATTGTGAGTAAAGGCAACACACACACACACACACACACACACACACACACACACACACACACACACCCAGCAATGCCATGCCTGGCTCCTACTCCTTGTAGTGTAGATATGCAACAAATGCTAAAGGCTTTTGGTTTTCAGTTCTCCTTCCTACACTATCTCCAGGTGTTCTAGCACCCAGTCAGGCTCTCAGTGTGCAGCGGAAGTAGGAGGCAGAACACTCTACATCTTTGCCAATGTTAGGGTCCTAGTCTGCCTAGGATACGATGCTCTGTACCCTATTCCTTAGAAGTGGAAGCTGGGTATTGTTTATCTTTTGCTGCTTTATACACCAAGCATTTCATTCAGTGGTCTATTGACTATATCAGCAATATTGTGGTTTACATGAGAAATATACATATTTAGTCATTCAGATGATAAAATATATCTCTTATACGTATTTGGTGTTCATCCACAGTTCTTAGCTCACAGTTCCTAAGAGTAGAGAGTGATCAGGTCATCTCTTGGTATGTTACTGTGATGACATAGGAAGCACTTAAGGCTGCCTGGCAGCCTGGAGAACTAACCATGCGATTAGGGGACTAGAACTCCCAATTGCACTCCAGACCCCTGGGAGAGAAGAGGAGCTGGAAGTTGGGTTCCATTGCCAATGGCCAATGATTCAGTCCATCTTGCCTAAGATTATGAAACTTCCACAAAAGCCTCAAAGGTGAAGCCCCAGAGAGTTTCCAGGTTAGAGGCTGTGTGGAGATTTGGGAAAAATGGCGCACATGCTTGGAAAAGGCATTGAAGCTTCACGCTCTGTCCCCATACCTTGCTTTATGCATCTCTTCCATCTGGCTGTTCCTGAATTTATATCCTTTGTAATAAGTTGGTGAGCCAGTGAGTTAACAGGTTCTCTGAGTTCTGTGAGCCTCTCTAGCAAATTAACTGAAATTAAGAAGGGGATCCTGGGATGCTCTGGCTTAGGGCGCAGGTAACCCCTTGGACAGTCAGCAGGCATCTGAAGTGGAGGAGGTCCTGGGAGATTCAGCTCTTCACCTGTGGCATGTGCTGCTCTCTATGGGTAGATATATTACAGGACCCAGGTCTGCTGCCTGCTGTCCCGAAGGTCGGTACTCAAGAGGATATTGATAAAAGGAAAGTGTTTATTATCCAAGAGGCACCAGTTGAGGAAGTGGGAGACCTGCTCGGTTTCAGATGCACTTCTCTGAATGAATGGTGGCACCGACAGCAATTGTGGACTTACAGGCTAATCGTAAGTCTGTGCCTCAGTGGAAGAAAACAAAACCAGTTCAGTTTGTTGTGTCTTTTTCAGTCCAGTTTCTCGAACTCGATTATGTATTACTTAAATGTTATTGATTCCTCGTTTTGCTGGTTGACTGGGCCCAGATTTATTGTCTTGTTACAGATAGGGTCAGAATTGAGATGGATTCTTGGGACACCCTGCTGGTGTCTGAGAATTGCTCATTGCAATTGGATCCAGAAATGAGCAGGCAAGCAGGCAGGCAGGCAGACAGAGAGAGAGAGGAGGAATCACCTTTATTTTTATTTAGTTGTTCATACTTGTTTCCCTCCGGACCTGGGACTGGAACCCATGGGTATTGTGACTTGCTCCTTTAGAGGCGACTGACTTAACCTCTGCTCCACCAGGATGTGCTGAGCCCCCTACTTCTTAAACATATCTTTGACCTTTCCCTGGGATTCTTGTCCCTCTTCATCTTGCAGGTCTCAGCTCAAAGATTGCACCCAAAGACAGGTCCTCCTCAGACACTCATCCTGGAGTTACATCCTCTTGGCCACACACCTGCTCTGGTCATTCTCTAGCCAGCATGTTTCTTTTATTGCAGTCTTCGACTTGATGACTCCCTGATTGATTGTCTTCACTTCACTTGCTTGTGATTTTTTTTTCCTGGTCTGTTTTTTAACCTTTAGAATGTTAACTTCTTGCAAATAAGGAGCTTGCCTGTTTATTGAGCTCCTAGCACTTAGAAGAGCTGATAATAGCCCACAGAAGTCGTTCAATAAATATTTGTTGACTGAATGAATGACACTGTTCTTGCTTTTGTGCCTACACTCTAGAGAGGTAGATTCAAGAGTCAAACAACCAGGGGTTTGTATCCAGCTAGGGAGCAAATGACCCAAAGTCCAAAAACCTCAGATTCTTCAACTTTAAAAAAAAGATAATAAAGTGTTTATTTCAAGGAGTCGATATGAGTAATGAGACAGTGCTTGATACTGGGTTTGCAACACACTAATAATAAATGCTGATTTTATTATTAGTGGGAGTGAATCTAATGAGAATATAATAAAATGTACTAAGTGGGATGAGAGGGGTGATAGAAGGCAGATTGCCCCAAATGAAGTGATGTCTTAAGGTGAAACCTGTTGCAGACAGCTTTTATCAAGGAGCTATATCTACCCAGTTTCACCCTTGACCCCAATCAACAAACCAATAAGAAGAGAGAGATTAGTGACAGGTCCTCACTGATATCATAGTGCCTGAAGAATCACCCCAAGTTTTCCTTGTCCCTGGTAGCTCTCGTTCACTTGCCTGCGATGTAGGCTCTTGGGTCAGTGAAGAAAGCGATCCCATAGCCACTGGGCACACTGCTTAGAGCTGTAGGCAGGTGCCTTTATTTCTGAGGTAGTTGAGCTCACAAGAGGCTGGGTCATCTTTGGAAGAAACCTACTAGCTCTTTATCAGCTGTCTGTTTGGATTTCATGCTTCCTTCTGTGTGCTTTCTCTAATTAAATCTCTACTCCCCTAGGAAGCCCTCTGGCTTTCAGCTCCTATTTTTGGAATAGTGGTCAAGATTTAGATGGCCAAAAAAGGAGGCCCCAGGGCTTCTGCCTTGGTCTGGGCTGCCCCAGGCCCTGCCTGCTCTGCAAACTCAGCCACACCTCAGTGGCGCTGAGGCTTTGGCTTCTCCTCCTCCTGCCCCTGGGAAATTGTTTTGTCAGTAGCACCAGTGGTGTCTTGAAGCCAAGCCTTAGTCCACCAGTAATTTCAGGACCCCCTCCACAGGCTGGGAAGCCAGAATCTCAAGGACAGTGCTGAGGTTGTACTTTTCATGCTTTTTTTTTTTTTTTTGCATGAGTGTAATAGAGTCTCAACAACACCAAAATGACACTTAACAGCAAGCTAGAGATCTGCAGGTGGAGGAACTGAATTTAGAGGCTCTGATTTACATACTGGATTAAGAATGTTGCTGAAGGCCAAGTGTTAATGACCCTGGGCTCTGTGCAATTTTCAACAAGTTGTAGAGCTGGGGGTGGGGAGAGGTGGGTATAGCCCCTGTCTGTGGGCTATTTATGTTTATAAGATCTCTCTTACACGGGCTTGGAGGAGCAAACACAAACTATAAATGAAGAAGGTAGCAGAGGCACAGAAAGTCCCGCACAGCCCCGGCCTCTCACGCCTCTCCGCATAGCCTGTGGCCGTCTGCTGTGTTCTCCTGAATCCCTGAGTGGAGGGCGACTTCTCTCTTCCCTGATCCTAGAATCTGATTTCCTTAGTACAATCAGTACTTCAAGGTCAAGAGCAAGGGCAAATGTTACTGCTGCCTCTAATGTAAGGACATCCCACTCAGTTTTAAATTTTGTCTCAAAGGTGTGCCCTTCTCTAGCCTTCTCAAAAAGATGGTGCATTTCAGGTGAGACTCTTTCTTTGCTTTAAGGGACCAGTATTGTCCTTAACATTTTCATGGGGCTGGGGGGATGACAACAAATATCATTCATTAAAGAACTACCTACCCAGCTTTGTGGAGGAATTCATCAACACATGGTCCTCCAATGGGCAGACTTGAGGAGTGACAGCCTGCAAACACACACTTGGAAGCTTTCCCTCTTCCTCAGAGCCTTTCTCATTAATCCCCGTGGGGGTGTCATTCATTATATTCACATATTTGATGCGTTTTCTTTCCTTTTTTTTTTTTTTTTAAAGGAAAGGTACAGATAGGAATGCAGGTGAGCAGGCAGGAAGTCTGTGCAGAGTCAGATAAATCTGGGTTTTAATTCTTTTATTTCACAAATGTGTGTTCTTGGATGGCCATAAAATGGGATGATTATGCCACGTACCTCACAGCAGATTTTAGTGAAGCTTCATGAGGCTTCAGTTAAGCTTGGTCCGTTTATGGCCCACGGCATGAGTTAATGAAAGGACAGTGCTGAGCCCTGCGCAGGCATTGTAAGTGCCCAGTAAGTCATGCGCAGTTAGCACTGCTGGTGTCAAGTATGATATAACAGTATCAGAGTGACTAGAGGGGACTTAGAGATGAGTCACTGGATGAGATGACCCAGTTAGCCCTATCTCTGCCCTAAGTGCTGAGGGGCAGCCTCTTTTCCCTCCAGTGAGTTTTCAGAGAGGACGGAGATTGCCAAAGTAGGTGGGGGAGAAATTTACAAAATGTCCTGCGTGTATTAACAGAGGTAATACTATCATGAGCAATCTTGAAAAGTCTAAAAATGTATTCCTAAATCTCAGTCTAGTCTACAAACTCAAAAGAAATCCGCAGCGGCTGCCCCCATACTTTAGCCCAGGCAGGGGCAGCTCTCCTCAACCAGTGGTGGGTGCCCTGCAGCCTTAGATGTATGACGAGCCCAAGGCTAAACTCCCTGTTTATTAAAGGAAACCGACCCAATCTGGGTCACAGCATTAGCAAATAGTAAGCTGGCCTTGCCGGATTTCTCTAGATCCCTGAGCACAGAAGGAGAAAAGAGGAATTAATCAGACAGAGGAGGCTCATATCTTTTAATATAGAAAAGCATTAAGATGTAACCACACAGAACAGTAGAAAGAGAAGCTAACTGTAGTGGCGGTAGCATACATTTTAAACAACTTTCAGCTTATTGAAAACAGAAATATTTGTTCAGTTGCCTCTACTCTAAGTGCTGACTTTTCACGAAATGGAGTAATGAACTCATTATGCTTGCAAGTCTCAGACCCTGTAGCCAACAGATAAACAGAAATTCAGCTTCCTCCCCAGGTCCCTCTCTCACCCCAGAGCCCACCCTGGCCTGGATTACAGATTTCTCTAGCTGTTCTCTCCCAATTGTTCTCTCTGATGTTTTCTTTCTGTTCTAAGGTTTTTCCACTCCAGTCTCCACATTGCTGCTCATAAGTGATTTTTAACATTTGGTAGGCTTAACTGCGGAAATAATTATGCCTTTTCTTGAACTGATATGCTGGGGTGTGGAGAGGAGTGGAGAAGTGAGTATCTGTTTGTAGCAGTTGAAGGGTGATAAACAGACTTACAATCAAACTGCATAGCCTGAAGTGACATGTAAGGCGCCCTTCAGGAGTGACTGATTTTTTTTTTTTTTTTTACTTGAAGCACTTGTCATTTCTCTTCATTTCAATTTCTTCAGATGCAATCAAATGATGTTAGTGAATGTAAAATCCACACAGCAAATATTTCTTTAAAAAAGTAAATGCTCTGAAATCATATAGCCCTTTGAAGTCTGATATATTTTTTAACCTATGATAAATCTGGCTCATGTAGAAGCTTTATTATGTTAACCTGTCTGCAGGTGCAATGGTAAGCAATGCCTTGATACCCTTGAATGAATTATCAAATAGTCTTACAGACCGAGGAACAAATTGTGCTTTAAGCTAAAATTATATATTTCCCTCTTTCTTGCTTATGATTCCTGTAATTCAAAATCCGGAGTTCTCTGTGAAGTCTCCGGCATACAGTAGTTTGATTCCCCCTGAATCTCCTTAGATCACCCTGTTGTTCCCAAGCCTCTTTCAGCAACTTCTTTTGTCATTTTCTCCTTCTTTCTCCCAGAAAAATTGTCTAGACATTTCATCATTAGTAAGGTTTTGACTTTTGGCCATCACAGTCCCTGCGGTTTGGAATGCAGGGACATACAAATCCGTGGTGGGAAGGGTGGCCTGTGGAGCTGAGACTGACCTGGCTGCCACCTTCATCGCCCCCACTTGCTTTCATCCCTTTGTCCACCTCCTTCCACTGTCCTCAAAAGGTCAGACAAAGGCAGTAGAGAGAGCATGAACTTGGGAGCCAGGCTGAGTCCTGCCATCTTCAGAGCTGTGTGACCAGGTAAGGACTTGGTACTTAGGTCAGTGTTTCTTTAGTGACCATAGGCTGACTTGGCCTGGACCAATCTTGGTTTCTGCTTTGCCTCCTGACACATTCATTCATAGTGACTTCTTTCGCTGTCTTGCATATTCCAAACAGATTACATGCTGACCATAAATGTGAGGACAACTCTTACCTCCTGTCATGGTGAGAAAGGCATTTTAAGCATCTACTATAGTACTGGGCACACTGATCCTCCAGGTGGTAACTCTTGTTACTATTAACACTGATTTGAAGTGATTCTCCCATTGATTACAGTGCTTTACTTGATGCGAGTTTAGAGTCAGAAAGTCTTATTTCTATTTTATACTCTGGAACCCACTTAAGTTTTAGGTTTTGTTTTAGAAGTGGAATTAACTCCCACCTAGGTTTTTTAGGATCTCAGTTAAATGTGGTGTTTCCCCAGGATAAATTCATCTAAGTCAGAAGCAGTCATGATGTGTTCAAGTTGGGAAGGAAAAATTAGTCACCATTTATTTCAGTTTGATCAGGGAAAGTTGTGCTTTAAAACAAAAACCAAACCAAACCAAAACAAATGAAGCATTCCAGGGAAGGGCAGAATTAATCAGTCACAGATTGTGTTTTTTTCCCAAAGTGCCTCTCCTCAATGAACTCCTTGGATAGTGACTGAGAAAGGAATGACCGGCAGTCAAAACCCAGAGGACAGAGCCCTTGGATAAGAGGGTCGAGGTGTCTTAGCAGAGAGGGACATCCAAGGGCAAGTGCATGTGAGGAAATTCTCTTGAGGGGAAATGGCGGAGGACTTTAGGGAAAAATTTTGTTATGGAGAGAGCCAAGGGTTGGCCTTGTTTACTTTCTCTGGAGCACGAACCAGCTGTCAGACATATTAACTGCGTACAGTGATGTGCCAGCCCCTGAACTGGGCCCTGGGAATGTGGCATGTGACACACGGTCCTGCCTCAGGGAGCACAGACCACAGAGAAGGAGAGAGCCACATAAACAATGACAGTCCTACCTGTGGTGGTAAAGGTAAGTTAGGGGAGCTAACCACCGTAACGAAGGGTCCCAAAGCCCTGAGACTTCTGGCAACAGGCCTTTTTCCCTGCCTGTATTACAGAGCAGTGCAGGTGCTTGGAAGGCAGCCCTCATGTGGCTTCAAGGGTCTCCACGGCCTTTGATGTCCCTTCTGGATCCTCTGTTCTCCGTCAGCAGGTGGAAGAAAGGGGTACTTCAGTGCTGCACAGGAAAACATTTTGGGTTGCTTCTGGCGCCCACAAGTCCTTTGTCAGGACTAAGTCACTTTGGCCCCAAGTAATGCCTTGGTCAGG